>JADDOH010005460.1:0-52620 GCA_016648135.1 Agrypnia vestita
TAAGTTCATCGTAATGAAAATTAAAGTGCCACTTCATCGATAATTAAATTCTTACTTAAATTAATACTTAATTATATTTATAAACAAAAGATTAGACATTAACTCCTGATTCAAAGTTGATCTAAGCCTATTTTTTATTTTGAAAAGATCTGCTCAATAGTAACAAGGAAGAGTTATTTTCTGGTTTGTGTCTTCTGGCCGATGTTTCGGATCCCATTGCAGGGTCCATCATCAGGGCTGATGTGTATACGGTATAGTACCCCATAAGACACAAACCAGAAGATTCTGAGTGGCCGTGGAAACCTAAGAACATTCTTAGGGATTGGTTAATATAAACTTATAAGCTATGTAAAGATTAGTAAAGAGCCCTGATTGAGATAATTCAGAAACAACATAAAAAGCGCACGCTAAACATCTAAAACCTTTTTTCTCACTAAATAGTGAACATAATTCTTTTCTTGCAATTCTAATTTATAATCCTCACTCTTTTCTACATCACGATTCAGCTTTGGCTTATCTTGTTCATTTTTGTCATTTTCATCCCATTCAGTCTTTATGAAAGTCTCATATTGGTCTACAAACTGCTTCAGCTCAATTACTAAATAACTTCTGTCAACTTTAGACAGTTTAGCAATACAACATAAAACTTTGCACGGCAAAATATCAACTTTTGTGATTTCTTGGAATTTTTTGGGGTCCAGCCAGGAACAGTCCATTAAAAGGTGGTACCAAAGTATAAACGGTAACCCGGGATTTATTTCTGAAGCTTTCTATGCTCTTAGCTTCTTAGCTCTTAAAATCTTCTTCCACTGAATATAAAATTATTGCGAACTTAGCGCTCGATGAAATGGCTATCAGAAAGCACATCGAATATGACGGAGAAAATTATTACGGGTACGTAGATATGGGTACCGATATCAACGATGATGATCTTGCGGTAGCAAAAGATGCTTTAGTGTTTTTTTTTGACTGCCATAAATTCGAATTTCAAACTCCATTAGCATATTTTAAGTGGAAGGAACTAACGGTCAATAGCGTGCATCTTTGATAAATCGATGTTTAGAAAAATTTCATGCAGCTGGCGTAAAAGTAGTTTCATTAACTTTTAATGGCTGTCCCGTTAACATATCAATGGCAAAAATTCTAGGATGCTCATTTGACTATGATAATTTAAAGCCAACTTTTAAGCATCCATCTACAAAACAAGAAATTGTAATTTCTTTGGACGCATATCATATGTTAAAATTAATAAGAAATTGTTTTGAGAGTAAAAAAGTTATCATAGAAAACGAAAATAATAAAATCAATTGGAATTTTCTGGAAAAGTAAACTCTCTTTAAGAAAAAGAAAACATGCATTTCGGTAACAAATTGCGGCGGCAACATATTAAATGTCATAATCAAAAATTAAATTAAAGTATGCAAGTCGATTATTTAGTAATAATGTTTGACCTCAATGTCCGGCTCAAACTGTCCGGCTCGAGGACCAAAACGTTTCTACCAAATCCGGGCCAGACGAAATATGTTCAATCCTCAGACCGATTCTAAAATTCAACGATTCACCGATTCTAAAATTCGCGCGAGTGAATTAAAACAATTTTATAATATAGATCAGGTTTAAAAAAAGACAATTACACGAAAACTGGCTTTATCAAAGAATACACGAGTATCAGAAGACATAGCCACGACGAAGTATTGCGTTGAAAGAGTCAGCCAATTCATCGATAATTTTCCTTTTATACCTGTCACTTCATTTATCTTAAAACAAACATCAGAACTCCCTAGTTACATTTTTTCACGTACTATGTTTTCAAATTTTCTTGATAATAATATATCGAGTACTTGCTCGTTAAAAATAAATAAAACACATTCTTTATTAATTCAAACAAATATTCATATAAAATCAATTCAAATTTATAAGACATTTTTTTTTATATAAAACACTGCCAAATCGTTAAATGTATATTTTGGTGACGAAACAAATAGTGTAGCGCCATGATTGCTTTAAGAAACCAATTTGTGTTGAAAATAAAGATTAAATTTTTTATTTTTTAGATATAGCCAAAAATTATTATCATGCAAATTATCAACCGTTTTTTTTTTTGGATATTTAGATTTTTTGTATTTTATGTAAGTAGATTTGTTTTAAAAATAAAATTATGATTGTTTAAAAATAAAAATTAATGAAAAATTATAAATTATAAAAAATACAAACATTAATGCCTTTTATGGCGGTCATAACGTATTTCTTCTAAATAACCCGTTATTCCACTATTATATAATAAATGTATAAACATCACTATTAAAGATAACAAATATTATTGTATAAAATACATTAACGTACTAAATAGCTACGTAAATACTAACATAATAATTTATTTATTTGATGCACTAGGTAGTCTAGTGGTCACGACGTTTGGTCTGCAGATTTTTGGTTCAAGCCTTGTTTCAGAACGCTAGCAAGTTTTTTCATATCACAGGTACATATTATTTATTTATAATTCAATGATTTATATAACATTTAAATAAATTTCGCATCTACGATTATAATAAGTAATTTCAGCAGTACTTTCTCATTAAAAATAACACCGTTTTTTTTCTATAAAACATTAACATTCATTAAACAAATACAGTTTGACAGAGTACGGCCCTGTTTCATCGTTTACGCCTATTTCTCCCACCGTGCGATCCAAAACAGTGTTTTTTGTATCACTTTTTTTGGCGATGGATTACGTATGCTATTCGACTTTATACGTGTATACATATATATATCTATATTATAAATACGCTGATTTCACTTTGTATACAATAACATTGCCACGGTTGTCGGTGTGATGTGTGGCGCAGCGGATAACGCGTCTGACTGCGGATCTGAAGATTCTAGGTTCGAATCCTAGCAGGATCGAATTTTTTTTTTACGGTCGAGAATATTTTGTTTTTGAAATTTTAATTACATTTTTATAGAAATACTGAATAAATACTTTATCTTCATTATATCTAAACTACCCGTAATTAAAATTGGAAATTTGCCAGATACAATTAGCAGCGAAGAGGCTGACGTAATAACATATTACCAACAATAATAATAAAATCATTTTCTGCTAGTGGATACATTTTTTACGTATTTTTTTCCTTTTGTACGTAATTTTTTACGTAAATTTATTTAATTTTTTTAACGTAATTTTTTTTTCTTTTTTTCCCTAGAAATTTTTAGATAATTTTTTCCATTCTCTTTTTACGTAAAAATTTTTATATAATTTTTTTCTTTTCGTTTTTTGCCGTTTAGTACATTTTTCATATAAATAATGGAGATATACTAATAAAAACATTGCCGTTTATCTGGAAAGTCTGCCTAGTAATTATTTAAAATATTTTTTATAAATCTAGTCTGTGCAATTATTTTTTAAAACAGTTTTATTCGTTTATCTCAGAATGTACTAAAACGTCACATAAGATTAATTATATATACAGCGACGAAATATTCTTATTATTCATATGTAGTAAGTATCTTTTATTCTTATATATTATTGCTTTGAATTTATTATTATATATGTAGTGCTTTGAACGCAATAGTTTTTAATAGAAATATGTATACTGAGGCAAAACTAGTGGTAAGTAATGGAATTCTGATACCGTCACTGTTGTATGGAAGTGAAGCCTGGAGCTGGCAGAAGAGGAACGAAAGTAAATAGAATACAGTGAAGATGGGATCCGTCAGACATAGGTGTGGCAAATCCATTTATGATAGAGTAAAGAATGCAGATATTAGAAATGAATGTAAAGCTAAACTTAGCATAAATAATAGAATTAAAAAAAGGATCGCTCAGATCGTTTGGGCATGTTGAGCGAATGAATGAGGAAAGAATCGTAAGAAAGATATATATGCTATGTATAGAAAGATATTATGTAGATGGCGCCAGAAAGACAGGACCGCGGAATACGTGGCATGACCAGATTAACCAGATACTGAAAGATGGTCCCGTTAGAAGCCTCAACAACCGGCGAGCTTGCATGCGAAGATGTATGAATGTGGATGAGGCGAGAGTTGTATGTCAGGACAGAAGAGTATGGCGCTCTATCCTCTATTCCTACCCCCAAGGGGGAAACGGCGTGATGGTAAGTGAGTAAGTAGTATTTTTTTTCTTTCTTTCCTTTTTTATATAAATAAATAAAAACTTATTCCTTAGGAAAAATATGTAAAAGTATTGTCATTTTTGACGGGTTACAGCTAGTTGAATATAATAAATATTTCTGAAAATATTATTTATCCATTTTGTACAATTTTTAAAGTAAAAACCTTTATAGCCGTATATATTTAAAATATAAAATAATTCATGTATATTATTTTCAATCGGTTTAACGAAACAAATAAAAAAAAAATAGTAATTATTTTGGTTATGACTAAATAAAATTGTTGAAATAAATTATATGAATTATAAAACTCATTCATTGTACACATAATTAATTTCTGTCCATACAACTAACTTTTCATTGCTCCACGATAGCTTGATGACTCATGCTTTCTTTGAAGTTTATTCAAGATACCGACAAACGATGGATATGAACCAAGTTTGGCCAAACCTCGCTGAGTTGCGCAAAAAAACCCCTGTACACATTGGGCCAATGTCATTTTGGGTCCTCTCAGCCAATGTGTATACGGTCCGGGAACCTCGGCAGAGCGTCAAACTTGCAAAATGGCGGACAGCGATTACACATTAGCCAACGTCGGTGTCGGCGAACCTCGCAATGACCGAAGCGCGTTGCGCGTTGCCGGCTGAGCCTAGGGTTGCCAACTATACTGCTAAAATTAGTATCATATTGTTTTTTACTACATTATACTTTTTACTGTTGAACAAAAATAAAATATACAAAATACTGTTTTCAGCATCAAAATTATTCAGACTGAAACGCTCACAGAAATATTAGTATGAATGATTTGTATACAGAATTAACAAATTTCAAAATAATTTATAAAAAAGTATCAGAAGACAAAGATTTTCTTGAAATGAGTACTGGCCAAAAGTGGAGCCATTTATTAGTAAACAACTCAGAAGAATTTAAAAATATTACTAAAATTGTCTCATATCTACTTTCTGTTCCCGCCACCTCAGCATTTACTGAAAGAATTTTTTCAGTAATGAATGCAAAGTGGCGGAAGGATAGAAATAGAGCAAATATTAATTTAATAAAAAATGTGCTCCTCATTTATTTTAATTTTAGTTATAATTGTGGTGAGGCGTATGAAGTTTTTAAAAAGAGTGTAAATTAATAAGTTGTGCGAGAAGCTCTAAAAAATATGTATTTAATACATTAAATAAATAAAATACTGTTCATTTTTCTAAAATACTGCTTAATATTCTTCTCAGACTTAAATATACTTTATTTCTTGTAAAAAAAGTTGACAACCCTAAAAAAAGTTGACAACTTGAGCCACGCCTCTTTCTTTTGATGTGTGCTCGAAAAACCGACTACCAAGCCAAGTTTGGCAAACGTCTCTACGCACGGCCAAAACGCCCTGCACACATTGGGCCAACCTTACTTTGGGCCAACCTCGGCCAATGTGTATAGGCTCCTTAAGGGCTCCGGCGCCCACGCGTGACGTCACAGGCGAGTTGGAGCCAATCATCACGCGCTAAAATACACTGACTTTAAAATTCTTTTTCTCTGTTATTTATTGACAGATTTGTAATTTTTTTCACCAAATTATTAGTTTTGGTCTATATTTTAGTTAAATGTCACAACATATTATATAATTAGCACTATGAAATTTCTCCATTGTGAATGTCTTAGGGCCGGTTGTTTCAAGTTGGATTAAAGTAAGCGTTCTTTTAAAGCATAGATTTTTACGTTCTCCACCAATCAGACGATTCGTTTTCGTAAAAATTTATGCTTTGATCGACCGCTTACTTTGATCGAACTTGAAACAATCGGGCCTTAGGGCCGGTTGTTTCAAGTTGGATCAAAGTAGATGTTCGTTTAAAGCAAAGATTTTTGCGTTCTTTTTTATTCTAATCCGACATGAAACAATTGGGCCTTAGGTAGGTACTGTTTATATTGTTTGACCCTCATCGTATTACGAATAATGAAGAGGTTAGTATTCATTTAAATAGATTAATGACATCTATCGGTGAGAAATTAATTAGATAAAATCTTTCGAATTTGAACAATATGTATATTAGTTGCACATTATTTCCGATAGCTGGCAGATATTTCGAAAACACACTTTTTAATTTTGACAGATTGTATGTTTGCATGCGTGTTGATTTGGCATTCCAAATTAAATTATTTCGATGATAAATATCTATCGTGCGGAACGTGAATACTGTTACATTTTCCCAAGGTTAAAGCACTTGAGCTGACTATATGGTGACGATTTTTTGCCCATCAGTCTGTTCATCCCTTCAGGGCAATGAACTCGCAAATTTACATTAACACCATAACAGTCCCTTCGACACAAAAAATGCTTGTATGATTTTAGAAATAAAGGATTTAAGGTACCTATAAGTAGGTATACCTAGTAGGAACGGGCGGAAGCCCAATCACTGTGTTTCTGATTTTTGCTATGTAAAGTTCTTCTCAAATAAATTTATTAATTCTCATGTAGAAGTATTTTAACTGAATAAAACCCTCTTAAATACTGATACACCTGTGTGGGAAATTTAATTAGCATTCATTAATTTAAATGGATTAATGACATCTATCGGTGGAAAGTTTAGACAAAATCTTTTGAATTGAACAATATATTAGTTACACATTATGTCCGATAGGTGGCAGACATAACGAAAACACATTTTTTAATTTTGACAGATTGTAAGTTTGCATGCGCTTCAGTATTTCAATTAGTAAATAGTAAATACGCATTCAACTGATGTTTCGAAAGTCGTAAAACAATTGCAATTCCAAATGTGACACGATGCGCAGGAAGTTCCGCGGCCTTGCTAATGCAACAATGCACTTAATTTGATCTACATTTCGATTAATTTAGGTATATTAAAATACAAATACATATTTGTACCTGGCAATTTTTTGTGGTCGGGAAATTACAAGGTCTTGATTATTTTAAAGAATGCCTTTTTACGTAATGAGTAAGCATCAAAGTGTCACAATGCCTTGTCAATATATTAAAAAATAATTATTCAAATGGATATAGGTACCTAATACCTAGGTATCCATTGACGTATTACAAAATAGATACGTTTTTCCCATACTAGCCGGCTTTCATATGTAGCAAATATCTCTAATCACATAATCACGTAAAAATCAGGTAATTTGAAGTCACTGTGACTAAAATAACATACTCATTCATGCAATAGTGTATTGTATAGTCAATTCGTAGTCGGGGTATTGTTTCGGTCCGTTCGGTAACGAATGCAAGTGAGGCAATTAATTACCTTCTTTTTAACTTGTCACGATTTCACGCTTGTAACGTATCTACAGTTTATTATATCATTGTAGATTGTAGGTATTTACTTAAAAAAGAATATTTTTTTATTTATTTGTTTTTCTTATTGCCTACCTATGTATATAGTTCCACACATGTAGCAATATTCTCGGGCAATTATAGTAAAATGTGTACATACACTTCTACATATTCTTAAAATTCCCTTGTGGGACCATTTAAAAAATAGAATAATTAATTTTTTTTTAACCACACTTAAGTTTTGTTGTAAAAGTCAATATGTTTTTGCGATGCGAGAGCGATTCTCCCTTCTTCAGAACGATGAATGTACCTATCTACCTACTGAATTGTACATTAATTTTCCCAGATTTATAATCTCAACCGAGAAATGAGAGCGGTAGGTAGATGATGGGATTAAAAGCAAAAGCGCCAGTATCCAATGGACGAAATTTATATAAACGTTTTTGAAATTAATTTTATAACCCTTCAAAAATTAAGTACTTTTATAATACGTTATTTCAGCGCTATCTAGAATAGCGTAACGTCTTGATAACGTAGTGATGGACGTTATTAAATAGAGAATTATGCTTTTTATGCTTCTTATACCTCATAATTAGTTAAGCCATCTGGTTGGATTAGTGACAGACATTGTTTTGTAGAGAGTTATACTTTTTTATACCCCCTGGTATGTACTATATGATGCCAATCGACCGATCGGGCTCAAATTTTGCACACTTATTTCTCCCATTTCTCGACATTTCTCCCTTCGTTTTTTACCGCTTTTCCTCCCCCTGATATATTTTCAATGCAAATCTGTACCGCTCGACCGAACGCACTCAAAAAAATTCGGAAATTTATTCTTTAGGATTCGGCGGGTAACATAGGCGACATTTCCCCCCTCCCCTTTTACCCCTTCCCCACCCCCGATATATTTTCAATGCAAATCTGTACCGTTCGACCGATCGGACTCAAATTTTGCACACTTTGCTTTAGGACCCGGCGGGTAACATAGGACACATCTATGTTTACCCCTTTTTCTCCCCCTGATCTTTTTTCAGTGCAAATCTATACCATTCCACCGATCGGTTTCAAAATTTGTAACATATTCTAAAGGACCCGGTGGGTAACATGGGCGATATTTTAACCCTCCCCCTTTACCAATTTCCCTCCCCTGATATATTTTCAATGCAAATCTGTACTGTTCTATCGAATTTTGAATGTACAGGGCGTACCAGAGCTAGCAGCAGAAACTTGGCCGGTATTTTCCTGCCTACGTTATGAGTATAAAATGTTCAAGTAACAATGACCTAATATCCAATAGTTATGGAGATATGCAATATCAAAGTTTGCATTTTTTTTTCAATATTTCTGACTTATTTTTTACAAAAAGTCGAACTATCATTACAGTAGCTTATATCAATTATGAAAAATTCATTTGCTTCAATACAACTTAAATAACATGATACAAACCTTGTAAAAAAAACTTTTTCAATTTTTGTAATATTTTTATCATTTTATTCGACTTGTATTGAAGCGATCGATTTTTTCATAATCGAAACAAGTTACTGTAATGATAGTTCAACTTTTTTCAAAAAATAAGTCAGAAATATTGGGAAAAAATGCAAACTTTGATATTAAATGCATAACTATTGATATTAGGTCATGGTTGCTTGAATATTTTAGACTCATAGGCCAAGTTTCTGCTGCTAGCTCTGGTACATCCTGTATATTCTTCCTAGGACCTGGCGGTAAACGTAGTCCACACTTCCCCCTCTGAACATCCCATCCACCCCAGCCAAGATTAAATGGAAACATTTCCTTACTCCCCTTTTACCCCTTCCCCTCCCCCTGATATATTTCCAATGCAAATTTATACCGTTCGACCGATCGGAATCAAAATTTACAAACTTATTCTTTAGGAACTGGCAGGTAGCGAAGGCGACTTTTCCCCCCTCCCCTTTACCCCACCCTCACCGCTGTTATATTTTCTGTACAAATCTACACCGCATGACCGACAGATGAAACTGCGAAACTATGAAACCTTTGTGTCCCCCTATAAACTTATGTTTAACTTAATCCTTAATCCGAGCAACGCCGGCTATGAACAGCTTTCAATATATAAAAAAGGAAATATTCCTTTCTTCAAAATCTTAAATCTCAGAAAGTTCTTCACGGATTGACTTTGACACAATGCTGCATTCGAATACTCGCATGTTCTACATACCTACTACGTTTTTATATACCTACATGTCAGGTAAAAATATGCTTTTTTTTTACCTTTTACTTTTACTTTTACTTATTTACCGTTCTACATACCTACTACGTTTTTATATACCTACATGTCAGGTAAAAATATGCTTTTTTTTTAAAGTGGCGAAATTGAATACCCACAAGCATTGTAAAATTAAACATATTAGAAACGTGTGCTTTCTCTTTTCTTTCTTTCCCATTTAACAAGACTGAGCCACAACAACGCGTGGCCGCGTATAAACTAATAAAACCCTTCCAATTTCAATTGGAAAACATTCCAATTTGGAATTGGATAAAAAATGCAAATTTAGATGTCGCATATCTCCATAACTATTGATATTAAGTCATGGTTGCTTGAACATTTTCGACTCGTAATTAAAGCAGGAATGTGGTCCTGCGAGGTTATTAATGTTTTCCAAATAACGCCGCATATATTGATTAACACATTAATCTAACCATGAATATTACAGCGAGGATATTGTGAAAAAAAGATCCATTAAAAGATTATATTCGAAATGATTTGTTGGGGTTAATTTAAATATTTAATAACGTAAACAAACATACAGGATGTAACAGAGCTAGTCCAGGTGGTTACAGGTGGCTTCCTGCCTTGGTTATGAAAATGTCCAAGCAACCATGCGACATCAAAGTTTGCATTTTTTTAAAAATATTTCTGACTTATTTTTTACATCACGTTCTTTACGTGGCTTTAGGAGGCAAGCAAAACACTGGAAATTAATTAAAATTTAATTAATCAAATTACTGGACATTAATCGGAGCATCGTTCTTTCATTTACACCCATTTCGTAATTCGCACTAATTATCAACAGAATATTCCACACAGGTTTTTCTGTAATTTTATCTATCGCAAGGTCGCTTCGTTCACGTTAGCACTAGAAAAATCCGCACCCAGGTACCCACTTTGCCGTTTGTCTCTGGTAATATTAGGTCCTTACATATGAAATTGGCGTTTAGTATGGGAGAAACATAAAGCCGTTTTTTTTTATTATAATATATTTATTTAATCAAAGTATGTACCATTGCTATCTATGCACTTTTGCCATCTCATAGGTAGTTCATCGATCCCTTTACTAAAAAAAACATTCGGACGGGAATCAATAAAATCTTTGAAGGCGGTTTGGACTGCCCCATTGGAGTTGAATTTTTTCCTTTGCAAGAAGTTATCCAAATTTCGAAAAAAATGGTAATCTGTTGGGGCAAGGTCCGGAGAGTACGGTGCATGTCTTAGACATTCCAATTGAAGCTCCTCTAATTTGGTAGCCGTCTGTTGTGCAGTGTGTGGTCTAGCGTTATCATGAAGCAGCAGGGGCCTAGAGCGATTAACCAGCCTCGGTTGTTTAGCAGCTAGCTTTTCCATCATGGTTTGCAGTTGCTGACAATAAACATCTGCCGTAATCGTCTGGCCAGATTTAAGAAAGCTGTAGTGAACGACACCAGCACTAGTCACCAAACGCTCACAAGTAACTTTTTTGGAGTCAATTTTCGCTTGGGGCATGGTTGGCTGGTTCGGCAGGGTTCAGCCATTGCGATGAGCGCTTCCGATTATCGTACAGGATCCACTTTTCATCACAGGTAATGATTCGATTTAAAATCCCTTCATTATTGTGCCGGTTGAGTAATGCAACGCAGCAGTCAACGCGCGTTTGGTGATTTGCTTCACTCAATTCGTGAGGTACCCACCTTTCAAGCTTTTTCACCTTACCAATTTGATTCAAGTGGATTAAAACAGTTTTATCACTAACACCGCAGCCTGCAGCTAACTCGGATGTGGTTTGCGATGGATCCGCTTCCACAATAGACTTCAATTCTTCATTATCATCTTTGGTCTCCGGCCGTCCACGGGGCTTGTTCTGCAGGTCGAAATTTCCAGAACGAAAACGTTGGAACCAAAAACGCACTGTGTTTTCTTTTGCGGCACCGTCGCCATACACATCATTAATCCTTCGAGCCGTTTCTGCAGCACTGGTGCCACGGTGGAACTCGTACTCGTAAATAACGCGATATTTCAAGTTTTTCATTTTGTAAACTGAGTGACGCAAAGAAAAAAGCAATTGAGGAAAAAACAAATGAATTATAATTTTCAAAACACAAATACATGAGTAAATAGCTGTATAAATTTGGATTTGGAATTCCTAACCAAAGAGAAGATATTTTAGATCAAATTTGCCAGTACGGCAAAACGCCAATTTCATATGTAAGGACCTAATAAAATCCCTTTCTATGATCGCGCGTCGCGCCTTTCAATCATCACTTATCAAAATAACTCTCCCTGCCTCTGCTCATCATCGCTTATATTTACAAATGTTGGTTCGCGGTACATCAAGAATGTTCGACCAGTTTCTCTATATTTCCAGTGATTATGGTTTCTTTAAGAATACTTAAGTTGATTCTAAATTCATCTAGACTGTTTGAGAGACTCCATAATGTGTAGCTTCCATTTTTTTAGAATTTTGTGACAATATTGTGCTAGGAAATTAATAGGTGTTGGGAAAAATACATAAAACGCTTTGTTTTGGTATAACTTATATTTCGATTGCTATTACTTTGTAGTTCTAATGGCAGTACGCTTTAAGTCTACCATCCATGTCCATGTTCATGTCCATGCCCATGTCCATGCCCATGTGCAAATCCACCAAGATCAGGTAAATGGCGTCCCTGATGTCCATGCTTGGGTCCATGACCTCCGTGACCTAGATTGGGTCCATGACCTCCGATTCCATGCCCAATGTTTCCGTGTCCTCCGTGGCCATGGTCAATGTTGGGTCCGTGACCTGCATGGCCTAGGTTGTGCCCTGGAAAGTTAGTAGGTACAATGTTAAAGAATTGTGTGATTGAAGAATTTTTAATCATATTATATTGCACTAGGTATAACCCGTAAAAAATGGCGGAATTTTATGTTTGAATTTAAGCTTCACATTTATTGGTTATTTTTATGTCCTAGTAGCATACAAATCAAAACAAAAATCTGTATAAGAAACCCGGAATTCTTTAGGATAAGCCAGCACACTAATAATGTTGATTACTATTCTCCCATCATAAGGTCGTGTCGCACATATAATATGTACGTGCTGACCCTAACATGCATGCTGATATTCTTGCAGATACCTTATCATCGTTCAAAAACTCACTCATACAGAACATCCATTTTCTAAGCGATGACTTGAACCTATACACGCATTAAATCAAATATTTATTTACTTTTTTTCATATGTTCACACGCGATTCAAGCACTAAATATATAGATAATACACATAAATGTTCATGTAAAATATACATAAATTTAAAAATACTTGTAATTGGGATAATGGGCACAGTCTTCGTTTGTAATGTTTTATTATTAAGAGTATCATGTATCCGTTATACTGTTTGTGTCTCTAATAAATATTAAAAAAAAAAACATATAATTCTCTTCAATGAAGCTATTTTTATTTATTTCATAACTCAACATATTCTTTTATTATTCTAAATGCTTCAGATTTTGACAAAATGTCAATTGAAAATCAACACCCTCTCGTTTGTATATTTGTATTGGTATCACACAGAGAAAATAATTGCATTTTGTAGAATGATCACTTAAGTCAACTCATACAGGTTGTAAGCCCTGGGTCATCGTATAAAAGACTTCCATACACGTTTCTAATATAAATAGTTTCATCTCTGTGAGTCTTCTATAATTTATCTTTATTACAATTCGTTTATCGTAAATATCAGACATTGTCTCGGTACATTTTGTGTAAAAAATAAACAATATTGACTTACCGTGGTGTCCTTCACCAAAAGGAGTGGCGTAAACAAACGCCGCTAGCGCCAGGAAAGTAGCGAAGAACTGAAAAATATTGTTTATAATTTTAAAGATTGTTTTTCCAAAGATGTTCACAATCTTATTAAAATTCTTGATTCACAACTAACAGGTATCACAGAAAATAAATTGGTTAAGGTTTATACTTCGCTCGAAAGAAAATTTTCCATTCTACAAAATTTTGCGTCACATTTATTTGCAAGTTTTCAAAATGGAATGTCAAGTAGACAAAAGTGAGCACATTCTACACCTTTTGAATTCTTTGTGTCAAAACCAAATGGTTTTTATCGAGGCATCGAAAAACTCGAAGAACGTTGGCAAGAAGTTGTAAACAATAAACGGTTGTTAAATTTGTTGCATGTACTTTTTTTGTTTATGTCTTCTTGATCTCTTCATTTGTAAAAAAACGGACACAACCTATGTTAACAATATTTCAACAAAGTACTTGAAGTAATAGTCAGCTGATTTGAAAAAAAATAAATAAAAAATAATAAAAAACTCTAAATAATATTAATAAATAAATTAAAATAAAATACTACTTCAATAAATGCAAAATGATTTTGTGGTGATATAAATACAATTAATGAGAATTTGCTTTTTTACATCTCTAATTAGTTGAAAATAAATTGATTTGTTTTGATTGCAATTATTTTAATATAGGGGAAACAATTATTCCGAATTTTCTAATAGTCTTTTGGAAATGGATCTTTTTATCTCCTATTTTGTTAATGTCTATACTTCGATTTTACATTTTTAGTGTACGTTGGTCTTTTCATTAAATCAGTGTAACTGTAGTGAATTGAAACTCTTTGGTACGGAAAATTTCCTAGAAATCAACAAGTAGCAGATAGTAAATAAATAAAAAACTCGGAAACTGGGTGATTTATGTGATCGTAATTAGTTTCAAATTAAAAATTACATTGCTTTTGTCAATATATTTTATCGATACAAGACGCTTTCAGCAAACAATTGATCCCCTTTTTTTCTCTTTTACAGAATCAACAGAAGTTTTCTCTTGTTTTAAATGTTCCATTTTTCAAACTTCAAACAATTTAAAAATAATAAATAAGGTACCTACCGACATTCTATCACTTCAAACTATCCGATACTTAAATGGATCATTTTAAATGTGATGATTTTCCTTATTTTATAACATTATACATTATCTTATATCTTTAGATAAGGTAAGGCATCATATTTCAGCTGCTAGGCATGTTATAAATATGATAACGGCTGTAAAACATATTTTTGTTAATTTAAAAAATAAAATAAGTCAAATATTACTTTTACTCACCAGAAATTTGGCCATGTTGAATTATTCTTTTCACGGAATAAACAAGGGAGACTGTGATTAATGATATCTGGGTAGAGTTTATATAGTCCCCATTGTCTAGGCTCGTTTACGCAATTTCTGGAAATCGTCGCTGAAGACTGATTGATATACATGTATATCTCTTTTATCAAGGATGGACCCGTAATAATTTCAGTTACTGATACTTACTGATATTTCTGATGTATTATACAGGGTGTCTTACAGCTAGTAGAAAAAACTTTACAGGTGGATTCCTGCCTTGATAATTTTATTTTTATAAATATATGGTTGAATCAAATTACGCACTAAGTACCATGACCGACAAGCTGAGGAAAACAAGATAAAGTGAATAAAAATGTAATATATAAGTTTTATGAGATTTTTTTATGAAAAATCTATACTATACATCCTACATGTCTTTTCTACGTAAAAACTAGAAGAAAAAGTTTTCTGTGTTTCGTATAATTAAGTTGCGAAATATGCATTTCAAACAAGTACCCAGCGCTATTTCCTATGAAAGGCACTAAGTCCAACGTCTGTGTAGTTTAACATTAGGTAAAGTACCCCGAGCATATTCAAACAGTATCCCTTGTCCGTAACAAAATACCGGAATGAATGTTAATTTCAAAACACAAAATACCTCAGTAACTTGTGAATTTTTTGCTGGAATGATATTCTCAGTTATAGATGTATATTCCAGGCCTTGTATTTTTCTTCTTTTATTTGTTTAATATTCTATAACACCTTTTCCTTGTTGTTTGTATGGGGAGCTCACACGACGCGCACCCTACTTGGTCAGCCATTTTCATACAATCTGAAGTTAGCGGACCATGGCACTTAGTGCCGTTTTTAAAATAATACGCCGTGGTACTTAGCGAAGTCGCGATATTCAAACGAGCATAACGGCTAAATGCAACACGGCAGGGACATAATGCATTGCCGGGGTTAGTGGCGATGTCATATAGAACCAAGCTGCATAGTTTGAAAAATGAAATTTTGGTACTCAGTTCCTATTTTACTGCAACCATTCAAATATGTATAAATTTAAAGTAAATCAATGGTTTAAGATACTATGTAAAACGAAAATCGAATTTTTGTAAATTCGAAAGTAGGTGTTCGTAGAGATCACCGAAAAGAAACATATAAAATACAGAACATCCGAATTGAAATAAACAGTATTTTGTAAAATTGGGAGCAATTTGAAAATAAAAAATCTCCATATTTTTAAAGTTTGTTATTAGAAAATGGCGTATCGAAATAAAAATGCCGTATAACACATTGTAGATATGTACACTATGTATTTCTTAATAAGTACATGAGCTACTTCGGAAAAACATGCACCGGAGAAAATCTAATCTCAGTCACGGCGGAGGAGCTCCACAGGAAGGAATATGACGCGTACATTTTTTTAAAATTTTCCGAAAAATGATTGTTTAATGTGTACGTACATCAATTGGGGAAAAAATTTTTTATCAACTTTTTGCAAAAAATTTCCCAATTTCTACCTAAGTTTCAGGCTCCCAGGGTGGATCCTCAGATCGTAAAATCAGAAAAAAGAAGTACGATATTCTCATTTTCATATGTTGAATATTGGTGGTTTTGTTTCTATAACTCTCATACACTACTTAAAAATTCATGTGACGAATTTATTGCACATTTAATTTACGTGCTTCTTGTTCTAGTGGTTAAAACACTTACCAAGAAATCCTAGACATCGCTCTCGTATACAACATACTTAAACATTCATATGATGAATTTATTGCGCACTTTTTTTACGTGCTTCTTGTTCTAGTGGTTAAAACACTTACCAAAAAATCCCAGAGATCGCTCTCACATATTACATACTTAAACATTCATGTGATGAATTTTTGCACACTTAATTTACGTGCTTCTTGTTCTAGTGATTAAAACACTTGCCTAGAAATCCACTGATCGCGAGTTCAAGCTCCATTCCAGAGCTACAAGTAAGTACTATTCTTCATAGCACAGGCGTTTAGCTCAGTTTTTAAACAGTAAGAATACAGAAGTCACAGTACTTCGTGTACGCATCTCTATTTCATAAAAATTCTACCCCCTTTTTAGAAGAAAATACCTTTTAAATTGTACGGAGCGCGTTCTATGGTTGAACAAAGATGTAATTGTTTTTTTGACAATATCGGGCATAATTACTTTATTATGTTGTAATGAAAATGTTTTTGGCAGCCCTGAAATAAGATAAATATCAATCTTATCGGTAATTTTGTACCTCTTAGTTCATAGGGGAAAGATCAAATATCTACAACTGAAATTACTAGGAATTTTTTGGGGCTATATGAATGTGTTTTGTTTTGAGAAAATAAAAACACAAACTGGGCGATAGACGATAGATAAGTACATTAATGAAAGATAAGAAAATTTATATATATTCATTACGAATATATGTCTATATTTACGTACATGTATATTTGCTGATGCAATCTGTCGTAATATTCTTATTGTTATCAAACAGTAATATTTAGTTATTTTATGGTTCGTGTATGACACATAAATACCCAGATTTCTGTCTAAAGCTTTCTTTTTGTTGACAGATTTGTAAGAAATATGTTACATTATGAATTATCACCAATGTTGCGACAATCTTCTTAGAAATAACTATTATGTTGATAGGTGGGTTTTCCTTCTGAATATACATTTTTTAAAGAGAAAGCAAGTGTATTTTTCAGCATCAGCATTTTCAAAAAGACAAGTCAAGACGATAAGGTGCTTCCATCTTTCTATACCTTGCGCCATGAATTTGTTGACCAATTACGACATAATTGAATCGATTCCCATTGGTTGTTGTTATCTTGACAACCATGTCAACAGTCCCTACGTATAGTGTCGAATATGCAAAAATCGTTTAAAAAAAGGGTTTAGTCGAAAATCGTTTCCTGAAGAAAAAATTAAATCTTTTACTTCCTTTCTTTTAACTCGTGGTGTCTGCTTGCTTGCCGTCGAAAAAACTTTGGTTCGATTTTTAACACTTTTCCCGTGATCCAATCGAGCTGAAACTTGGCAAGTAGACTAGTGGCGATGATCAAGAAGATCTATCAAATTTTCGTTAAAAAAATGTAATAATTATAGTATAATTTCGGTTTTTTAGAAATTTTGTTGGTCTTTTCAAATTGGAATCATTAGAAAAGTTTGATTACTAGCAACGGCGGCCCGATAACGTCGCGGAATATTTTCTAAATTTGAATTACTCCGTCGGTATACATAATAGGTACTTCACTACGAATTTCGAAAATCTAAATTGACTGACAAATGTTTTTAGAATTTAATCTTCAAAGCATTAAGTGTCTTATCAAAGCTCAAAACATCTGACATTTTAGAAATATATTAAATTACTGTAAGTTTAGTGTTATGTTATATGTTTTAATTCGTCTTTAATAGTTGTTATATTTTACAAAGAAAGGGAGCATAATAAAAACTTGGTTTTTATGGGTTAGTTTTTTACTCCCTTTCTTTTAATTCGTAGCGTCTGGTTGGTTGGTTGCTTGTCTGATGAAAAAACTTTGGATCGATTTTTAACCCTTTTCCCGTAATCCAATCGAGCTGAAACTTTGCAAGCAGGCTCGTGGCAACGATCAAGAAGATGTATCAAATTTTCATTAAAAAAAATTAATAATTATAGCATAATTTTGGATTTTTAGAAATATTAATGATATTTCAAATTGGAATCATTACAAAAGTTTGATTACACCAACGGCGCGCGGCGGGCTGATAACGTCAGGGAATATTTAAAATTTGAATTACTCTGTCGGTAGGTATAATAGGTACTTCACTACGAATTTCGAAAATTTATGACAATTCTTTCACAGATGACAGCACACTTCGGATTTTTGGGAAGAAATCAAATAATAATGAGATATTTTTAGAGATTTTTGACATAGATATTTGTCTAGACATGTTTCATTTTCAGTCAATCAATTATTTAATTACATGATGGTAAACTTAATTTACAAAGAAAGGGAGTAAAATAAAAACTTGGTTTTTATGGGTTGGTTTTTTTCAACATTATCTGATTAAATTGGATACTTTAAGACAGTAAAATGAAGGTAATTTTACCTACTAAAAAAAATTTTTTTAATGAGGCGTATATTTATTTGGTTAGATGACTTAGTCATTTTTGGTGTGAATGAAATTCACAGAAATTTTATGTGTAAGGTGTGATTTTCGGCAAGGTGGTGTCGTCGTATAAGATGTTTTGTAAAATGACGCTTGAAATGCAGTTCCAATGAATGCCGAGCGATATCGATCAGTGTTAGCAGAATTTTTGTGGCCAAAACTGGTTGAATTTGTCTTGAATGACATGGGATTCCAAAAAAATGGTGCCATACTTCAATACTGCGATATCACTATCAACTTATTACAAAGAAAAGTTTGGTAAATCAATAATTTCAAGAAAATTAGCCGAAAATGGCCTCCACAAAATGCGATTTGACTCCTTTGGATTACTTTACTTTACAACATTTCATGACTTAAAACCGAATGTCAAGCGCTGCGTTCACATTAGGCATAATTTATTTAAAGCAAGTCGTGCAAAATAGGAATCAACGAATTCACTCCTGTAAACGAAGCCGAAGTGGCCATTAAATTCTGAAGACATAACGCAATCGTTTGTGCTAGAAAATAATATTTTTTGATTGTATATTTATTGAACTGTTTTTTTTTTTAAATCGTATCTTTTTATTAAAAAAACCTCTCATTAAAAAAAGCTGAAAATGATGTTGTGAGTTCATTGTTAGCTGTATTCAAATTCGCCTATCTCGGGAACGGCCCCCACGTTTGCAAATGAACTATATTCATTTGATAAATTTTAGAGTGAAGATAACATTTCCAGCTATAATTTTTTTTGTTTAATTGTAGCGTCGCTGGTTTTTAGTAAAGATTCAAACACAAATTTGGTTTCTTCCATTATCCATTTCTAGTGTGATCTCATCAAATCTAAATTTAATTTTTATTTAAGATAAATTATAGAAGTCTCTCAAAAAAAAAAGAAACCTACCGCAGTTTCGCAATAATTTAATTGTTGCGAAAATTAAATTTATTGGGAATTTTGTGAAAAACTGAAGGAAATTAAGTAGAATTTCAGAATTAGAGATCAAAGGGAATTTAGATTACGGTGCAAGAAGCGGCGATTTAATTCATATCTCAATGTAATGTAAAATATATTTTGTTTATATTTTAGATTTATATTGCATTATTTTTTTATGTTATGACTAAGGGTCAGGTGTAAAGTTGTCAACTTTTTTTTTAATAGAGTTGCGAAAACGGAATGCGTGTCGCATCAATATTCTTACAATTCTCAAAATTAGCCAAACGCTTGTTCTATGAAAATAGAACTAACTCGCTGAAGTCCTGGAATGGGGCTCGAACCACCGACCACCAGATCACTAGGTGAGAATCATGACCACTACACCGACAAAGCACTACTACTACTGCTTTAAACGAACTATTACTACTAGTAATAGTTCGTTTAAAGCGGAAATTTTTACGAAAATTGGTTGTTTGACGGAAAATGCAAAAATCTATGATTAAAACAAACTATTACTATAAACCAACAGTAATATAAAATAGTGTAATAAAACCGGTCCTAATTCAAGTACAGCTAAAAATTAATTAATATAAAGTTCAATAAGAAATTCAAACGTTAAAAGTCCCTCGAATCTACCTATTCGAAAAGTTTTTTAAATGATAATTTTAGATTTACGGCTTATATCTTTGTTTTTAAATATGTTGTTTAAAGTATATAGACATTAATTGTTTGTTTGAGTCAATCTTGGTTTTCCTTGTTTGAGTTGACATTGGCTCCGAGATATTTGAAGTCCTCAAATATCGAAGTGATGTCTGTCTACCTATAATAAAATACGGTCTTAAAAACGTTTGCCTGCTCGCAGACCGTGTCTGTTTTTTTCTTATTTTCCGATAATATTTTAAAATTAAATAAATGAATTTAAAAAATTTCCGTTTCTATTTAAGGTTATTATTTCTTCCATACAAACGTATTTGATTTTATTTGTATATGATTATTCAAATACGTGTCTTCATCATTTTTTTCTGATGAGAAGCGAAATAATTCAATACACATTCGTTGGTTAAAATAGCTCTTTACATTAAATGCAATAGACAGGTTTTAATTTAATGGATGAAGACTGTGTACTGATCTTTGGACTCTTTTGAGACAAGTGAACACTTCATTAAGAATACGGAAAACCGAACATTATCACCTTAACCAAAATTTAAAGGTTATTTGGAAATAGATTCGAGTGATTAGGTTGAGTTGACTAAAAGCCAGTTGTATCAATTAAAGTTAAACATTAAAGTTGGCGACGATAGTTTAAACTGTAAATCTCGTTTAAGTTGGAGCGCGCGCACACTGCGCGTTTTTTTTATTGACGGCTGTTGTCATTAAATTTTTCGACATTATAGTGTCGAAATGTATAATATTATGCAGGATGCTACAGATTTTTCTGTCAATCAATTGATTCTTCAGTATAAATCCTTAACAGGTAAAGTAGTTTACTTAGACCTCGAACATTACTTTTTTGTCGGATGGAATGGATTTTGTCGATAGACATTGTTGACAATAAATTTGTCAATATTCCATCATATTTTACCATCAGGTTTTGATAACCTTACATTTATATGCCATAGGATAGACGGAATGGTGAGTAGGCGTTATAAAAATAGTACTTTTTCTTGGATTTTGAATATGGTAAACCGTTACCGACGCTACAATATTGAAAAAATTGAATAAAAACGATTTTGATAACTGAAATAAAAAATCTCGCGCACTGGCTAAAACGAGTTTCGTGGTTAAAACTGTCGTTGCTAAGTTGATACAATCGGCTCTAAGACAACTTATGAAAATATTTTTACACTTCTTATATTTTTGTCATTTAGACATATCTGAAGACATATTTTTCTCACACAGTCGTAGAAAAAGAAATAAAACATTTTATGTTGATATGATTTATATTTCGTTTATTTTTATTTTGTTATTTAACTCTAATGATGTCCCTTTCCGTGTCCATGATTAACATTAGGCCCATGACCTCCGATTCCGGCACCATGTCCCCCCTGATGTCCATGGCCCACGTTGGGTCCGTGACCTCCGATTCCAGCGCCATGTCCTCCTAGGTTTCCGTGTCCTCCCTGATGTCCATGATCTACGTTGGGTCCATGACCTCCTAGGTTTCCGTGTCCTCCCTGATGTCCATGATCTACGTTGGGTCCATGACCTCCTGCGAGATGTCCTTGACTACCATGTCCTCCGTGGTTTAGATTAGGGCTGGATCCATGGCCTGGAATTTTGTTATACAATAAGTGTGAAGAAAATTAACAAAGACTTTCTTCCACACAATACAGGTAACCTCCTCTAATCACATGTAAAATACTTTAAACCTTTTTAATTTATATTAATTGCAAAAAAATTTAAGACGTGTTTATTTTCTGTATGTATTTTATTTTTTGAACACCACCTTTTCCAATCTGTCCTCTGGGACCACGATCTGTACTAGTTATATTAAATAACTGTCATAGTGTTATCGGTTATCATTTATGTGCTTACAAATACGTGTTTAAAATATTAATAAAAAAGTTTATGTGATAAAATTGCGTAAAAAATGTATTGTCTACTTTTTCGTTAATATGTTTTGAATAGACAAACGATGATATATATATTTCTTTAATTTTTGCATATTTTTGATTTTAATTTGTGTGTTAATGCAGATAATAAGTTATTATTAAAATTTCACTGTCGTATAATAGCCTGTCTCCTTTAGCACTTACCAAATCTAGATAAGGAGACAGAAAATTTGTTACGTATCTACTTACTATTGCAAATTACTTACTCAAATTACTATTGTAAAAGTATATTTTTATATTTATTGTAAGTACATGGTTCAAATAAATAAATAATGCTTTAGCTGTATACAGTAAATGAGAACTTCCTTTTATTCTTTAGAGATTGATGGAAAATGCGCTATGTAGATTATGCATCCGTAGGCAAAATCTCATATCCATTTGTAGTGATCTATTACATTAGTGTTATGTACCTATAACATAGTTTAATCTCTCAATTATGTGACAACAACCTCGATGACAGTAATTCACGTAAAGTTTAGTCTGATACTTGGAACATTTAATTAGCTTGCTTAAGTGATCATTTTACACAATAACGTTCACCAATTCCACCCACGATAGACTAACTACCATATAGTAAAACACAACTCATATATGAAACAAGTTGTGCAAAGTTGAGATACCTATATACAATTTCCAAAAATATGTGGTAGTCTATCTTGGGTAGAATTGGTGAACGTTACATCGTGTAAAGTGATCACTAAGGCCAGCCGAAGACAAGTCGTAAGCCCTATGAACACCCAAAAAAAGACTTTCATGTCTTCTTTCCCATTTAAACGAAGAGCATCGTCTCCATGAGACTTTAACGAGTATAATATATATCTAATTATTATGACTATTTGACTGACCATGTCCATGTTGCTGCTGATGTCCCCCACCATAAGGAGTGGCATAGACAAAGGCGGCCAGCACCAGGAAAGTGGCGAAGAACTGAAGTAGAGACATAACATTACAAAAAACAATATTTATAATAGAGTAAAGAATCAACAAACTGTGAAAGAATGTAAAGCTGATCTTGGAGTAGTGCATAGAGTTAAAAGTGGGCGGTTATCGTCCGAATGAGAGATTATTTCTCTATTAAGGTTTAAACTAAATTTTTTATTTAAATATAGAATAAATAATAATATAAGCCACTAATAAATAATACGAGCACTAAAATTACATATTTGAAAGTTGTAAGATAAAAATATACCTGGATATGTCGGAACGGTTCTCACGTTTGCAAATGAAGATGTATTAATTGAATTAATAATTTTTATGTTTAGGTAGTGTTTCCAGCCGTACTATATTTCGTCGTCTCACAGCTACTTTTAAGTAAATACTTTTTTCCATCTAATATCCGTGAATATGAATAATTACCACTTTTAGAGGCACATTACATTTTTTCATACTAAGAATTCCAGTCTCTATTTTTCAAGGATTTCGAAATATTTTGCAGCACAATTTACCATTAGCAATACACGGGTAAATTAACATCGTTTTTTGAAAATTAAGTGAGCTTCAAAGATTAGACTATTATAATAAAAAAAAAAAATAATGAATAAATAATTATTTTAATTTAAATTTATATAATATTTACATTATTGATAAGATAATTTATATTATAAATAATTATTTTGATTAGTAAAGTTAATAGAATACCTCAATATGTATATGTAATTTATGTAGATGTATTCTATGACTAAAAATATATTTGTTTTCTTCAGGGGGATAAAAAATTAGTCCTAGAAATAATTTACTAATTGTTATGGCTGTGACATTGTGGTGGAATATAATTATTTTAATTTACACTGAACTTGACGTTGATATAGACACACAATGAGTTATTTTGTTACAGTTGTTCTAATTATTTTATTATTAATTATGCCTGAAGATAAAAGATAATAAGATAATTAATAAGATAAAAGATAAGACTGCTCCTCTCGAAAGTACAGCAGTAGTGTTACTCGTAACTTAGAGTAGATAAAATAACTACAAGTTGCCTAACGAAGTTAAGTTTATTGTAAATTAAAATTATTATCTCATGTTTACAAAATTATTTTTTAATAGTTTCAGTGGGTTAAACAAACAAAGTTCATTATAAATTTGGTTAAAATAAGAAACCACAAAGTATTTGCATTAAATCTTAGAAATAATGTTTTGTCGTAACTCACCAGAAATTTGGCCATTTTGAGGTAATCTTTTCACCGAAACGACAAGAAAGACTGTGATGAACGAGTCGTGTGCAGAGTTTATATAGTCCCGTTTTTGTGAAATTGTAGAATTTATCGGAGTTCAAGACTGATACGAATATTCTATTTATCAAGGATGCACCAAAAATAATTTCACCGCTTCGTCTCTCTCTGTTCAAACCTTTCAATTCAGTGGGAACATTGAAGCGTGACTTTTGTAAACGTATATTTTGGAAAAAAAAAATCAAATATTTATGCTACAGATTTTTATGATATATGAAAATATGAATACTATGATAACAATTCTGATAAAAATATTATGAAATATATGTTGTATTCCGATTTTTTTTTCCAAATAATTGGTTGCGTAAAAGTCATGCTGCGATGTTCCCACTGCACTTCCCTGCTATTTAGCATTGTTAATTAATTAACGGCATCTTGCAAGAGAATGCAAGAAAATTGTATAAAATACGAGGACCGATCATAAAAATTAAATAAATTTTTCACGATTTTTATTTTAATTTTTAAAAATACGAGAATGTCGCGGGCTGTATAATTTCAATCACAAAATTTTTGTGCTGTGTTCGTTCACTTGTTCATGACGTTTATTGAAATCGGTGTGCTTACTTTGTTGTTGGCAGTCTAACATGCTTTGGTGTGCTCGGCGGTGTTTTACTTTTGGAAAAAATGGTACAAAGATTTTAATATTTCTGGTTAATACAATATACGACTCCATCTTACGTACTCCATGCAACTTCTTCTCATTCCAAAAGATGAAAAAAAATTAAAGGATGAGGTTTTGCCAACATTGAGATAAACGAAAGAATCGTTTAGCGCTCAACTTATATTAAAGATTAACTTAGATTAAACGCTCTAACAAAAATGGCGTTTCTGAGATGTTTCGAAAGATACAGTGAAGGGGACTCAATTCATTATATTGATAAATAAATAAAGATTTTTCGAAAAAAACATAAATTTTCCGTATTTTTTGTTAAAATCGTATACGATATTTCAAACAATGAAAAAGGCAAGATGTAAAGATCCTTTTTGTGAAAGTTTGATCAGTGTTTGTAGTAAGATAGTGAATATATGTAGATATTTAGGAAGTGTTTTTAAATATTGATGGAAGGTGAGGTTGAAGAACTGTCAACAGAGTAAATATAATTATTTTTAACGAAATTTAAAATGAATTAAATTTTAATAATTATTATTATTTAGTTCTGCAAGTTTAGCGTTATTTTGAATGTGACAGCTGTTTCGGCTTACTAGGCCATTATCAAACATTTTATACCTATATCGATTGTCAAACCGACTGTTTGATATTGGCCTAGCAAGCCAAAACAGCTGTCATATTTTAATTAATTTAAAATTGAAATAAAAATAAACATGGATTTCTACAAAGTAAAAAAATCATAAATAAAAAATATATATTATTTGATTTATTTTCTTTGTGAAAGGTATCTTACTTCATGTTTTCTTCTTGTATTTTTTTTTATTTTCCTCGAGAATTCAAAAGTGTTCTGTACATTAATAGTTTTATATATAAATAGAAGTACCTACATTAAATTTAATTATTTGTCTGAATTCTAGCATCACTCCATTGATTTCCGTCTATCTATTTTTTTGTATTCTCAGTGCTTTATTTTGGAAAATTGTTAATTTTTAAAAATCTTCTTCATTAGCCACAAATAGTATACCTACTGATGCAGTAGTGATGGAAGGGACTATTAGTGGTTATACCTTTTTTTTATTTTTACAAGACTGTGTTTCCATTGATTTCGATTATTTTCGATAACTTCTAATAAGTACGTTTTTGGCAGCCCTAAAATAAAGCAAATTGTTTTTTTATCAGCATCTTTATGCCGCTTAGTTCAAAGGGGTATGTATACTCGAACGGTGCTATTGTTTATTTTTCCGCGGCTGAATTTGAAGCTGTGTGTTTTGAAAAAATATAAAAATAAATTTAGCGTCTCATCTTCAAAAAAATCAGTTAACTTTGATCAAGAAACTACTTACTCAGATGTATGTTTTTCTAATTTGATCACTGTTAATGTGATATTATTTGCTGTAGTGTATATAAACTTAAATCGTAAGTAAAATCAAAGCTAATCCTGATTTTATTACTGAACTCACTTATATAAATTTCTTAATTGTAATTAATAATAACACACAATAATATTAATAAATTTTATTTCGACATATTACGAGAAAAAATATGAACATACATAGTAATATAACTATAAAAAAATATCAAGAAAACTCATATAAAAAAAAATAGAAGAAATTTAATGATTATAATTAAACATTTTTAAATGCGTAAGAATTACAATGTATATCTAAAGCAGTATTTTTCAAGCATATATTATTAGTGTCGTATAACTATAGAAAATTTAAAGCTAGGTGTAGTCACAAATAAAATATTTTGAGTACATAACTGTTAGGAATCTACAATAGATTATTGAATATTTTTGTAAATATTCGACATTATGATGGACTATGGAAGATAAGTTGTAAAGATAGTAGAATTTTGTCTCGAATAATATTTATGATCAGTGTTATTCTGAAACACATTTCGGTTATAATAATTCATCTTATATTATATTCCAATAATTTCAAGATAATAGGTTTTTCATGTTAGCCAAATTCCACAATATGGTCGAGGGTTTAGTTGAGTTAATATAATAGTAATAATATTGATTTGACATATTTTTATGTTCACATTTATTATTTTTAATTCAAAAGGAAGATTAAGTATCCCCACCGAAAAAAATGTGAAAGAAAATCTATGTATGGTTCGAAAAACACATTTTAATTATTTTGCATTTATCAAAGCGAAGTAATCTCTTTTCGTAGTAAGGAAAAAAAGGAAGAAATGTCCTCATTTGCGTTACGTAGATAGTTATTCCTTCAATGATGATGCTTTCCATGACCCTCATGTTCTTTGTGGACTCCGTGACTTCCATGATTTACTTTAGATTCATGACCCTCATGTTCTTTGTGGACTCCGTGACTTCCATGATTAACTTTAGATTCATGACCTTCATGACCTCCGTGAACTACACCTGCGTGTTTTTCGTGACCTGCGTGACCATGACTTCCGTGGTCATGACTTCCGTGGTCATGACTTTCGTGATCATGTCCTGCATGACTTCCATGATGTCCCGGTTCATGGTCTGGATTGGGTCCAGGAGCTGTAAGTTATCGTACAATAAAAAATTGTGATTAAAGATTGATAAATGAAAGATTAAAGATAACGTTAGTTTTTTGTTTAAGGTTTAGGCCAGCTCAATATTTCGTGAGATTGTAATGACTTCAAATTCACATTTATTATATTTATACAATTAATGGTGCAATACGAATATTTTATTTTTCTCTTAACTTAACTTTGTTCCATAGATCTTGAGTTATTTTCATTATTGTAGTTTTGAGAGGAGTAGTCTTCTTAAAGTTAGGGCTTGTTTAATGAAAATGAAAAAATATATGATGATTTTCTCCCAATATCCATTATGAAAATATTGAATCTATCGAAAAATTCTATTTAAGGTAAATATTTATGCACGTGATATAAATTTTTCATCGTAATTGATTTTTTCCAAAAAATAGTTGTTTAAATTAACAAATTTAATTAATAAACACACAAACGATTTCATTTATTAAAAATTTCAGATTGTACAATTTAACACCATATTTATATAGGAAACTAAGTGCAGTGTTGTTATCAATAGACCTCGGGCAAATAAAAATTTCGATAAAACAGACAACAACGTCAGTTTCGATGTGGCACAAATTAACTTAATTTGAATAATATGCTAATTTAGACACAATAATTAAAGCAACACTAACATTTAATCTAAAAAAAACATATTTATATTATAAAGTATCTTTAATTTAATAATTCTTCCGCATTTCCTTGCCAGGATATTCCGTAATTTGGAAATAAATTCAATTCGGATAACACTATTCTCATTGCTATGATTTAATTCTTCAATAAAATGGGAAGTCGTAGAAAAATATGAAGGAATTGCCAATGAACGCGAAGTAAAATGTACAGTCTGCAGATATGTGTTATGAATTATTAATAAATTGCAAATAAATTATTAGTGTGAGCCAAGGCAAACAATGTATTACAATTGCGCAGTATTGCTGGCCTGTTAACACATGTTTAAGATGAAAACATTAAACGATATAGAGAAATTTAAAAAAATCACTCCAATAGTAATTAAGAGCGCTCTTGTCTTGGGAATATTTTAATGTTATAATATTATAATACGTGTCCAAAATGACGTGTGTCAAAAATTTGGTAAAAAAACGGGTGATGGAAGTAATCACTTGTAGTCAAAATAAGGTTCAATATTTTGGTAAAACACCTTATGTTACATAGTAATATTAATTTGAAATAATCTCTAAAATATGTAATTTTTTCACATAAACTTTTAAACATTAATTTCTCTAGTACTTAATTAACCCGAAGAGCTAGAGTCTTATATTATCCCAATCAAAAACCGCATACAATGTTCAGGGACCTTTAAGAAATCGACAAATAATAAGCTCGAAATACAATTTCAAATAGACTGAGAGCCGGCGACGGCCAGACTTATGTATAAAACCTTATTTTTTTCTGAATACGTACGTATAGGAGGCAAGAAGTTTTGGATATTGTGACATTTGAGTTCGGGGGATTTTGGCAGATAACAGGTAATACAGCTACAAACAATAAGTAAGTGAAACGTAAAAACAATAATCTTGATTTTTAATGTGTTTAACGGGACAGTACTATACACTCATATTTATAATTGCCAGATGCTTTGGCGGGCAATTTCTTCCGCCGGACGCCTTGAAGCTCTATAAATATTGATGTCATTTACGTTTATAGTAAAAACTCCGAATTTCATATATTTTATTGGGGACACACATAAACTCTTCACTGGAAGGTATATAATAGCACTGCTTTGCTACATAACCTACGTCGCTATGTAAATAATCACCTAGCACCGAAACTCTTTTTTAGTGATGGTTAAACCGTTCTTTTAATCGGTTATATTTCAGTAGAGTTACTTGTGATTTATATCTGATTGTATCGATGATTGATAACTAAGATATAATTTTTGTCTAGTATCGAATTTGCCAATCATCAACGCAATCATATAAATCTCAACCGGTTAGTGTGTCACCGGTCAAATTACCACGACTACTCGTCATTCCCCGAATTGAAAAAGATCAAAACCATGGGGAATTAAATTCATTGTCTACAGCTTTTTTAGGACATAGCAATAAAATATTGACTGACCTGCTTCGGAAGAGAAGAAAAGAAAAGCCGCCAGCACCAGGAAAGTAGCGAAGAACTGAAATAGAAAAATAAACGCTATTATTAAAAACAATTTTTTATTATTTGAGTTATGCAGCACTTATAAGTAAAGCGGTTTGTGTCGGGGCTCAACAAAGAGTGAATTATATTATAAATATCTCATAGAGAATAAGCTATTTTTTATGGGAAAGTAGGTATGGAAGCCTTTTTGGGTGTTCATAGGGTTGACGGATGATTAAGTGATCACTTTACACAATGTAACGTTTGCCCATTCCACCCATGATAGACTACCACAAATATCAAAATTTTGGAAGTTTATTTATTTATTTATTTATTAACGCCCTACAGGGCTTTTACAACAGATAGGTAAAGTGTACATTAATAGAATATATAGTTTCAAGAAAAAAATAATTACATGTAAACATAATAATGACATAAAGTGGAAAGAAAATACTTAAAATACAATACAAATATATAAAGATAAATATAATATAAAGTAAAAAGCAAGTATATAACAAGCAGAAGTAAACGAAAAACGTAATATAATAGAAATTCAAAAACAAAAAATAATAATATAGAGTGAAAAGCAATAGCACAAGCTTTGAAAGTCAAAATATAATTTGAAAATTACATAGAGTTAGTTATCTCACTCAACCAACAATCAAATCAAATACAAATCAATTATTTCAGTCTAATTTGACAAATACTAGTAATATTTCAATACCCCTTTTAATATATGTTTGAATAATCAAATCAATCAATGACGTCAAGTTGCTCGAATCTGTTTGCTAGTCTAGGAAGCCTTTGCAGTGGGAAATTAAAGAAGTAGTTAGTAGCTGCAGTTTCCACGGCAAAACCTGCATGACTTCTAATTATGCGAGACGGAACACTCAGTTGTAGGTATATATGTTTAGAAGTTCAGATATCGCCGTCTTAAGTACAGATGTCGCCGTTGGTAATGAGATATCTAGGTAAATCTTTGGTTGGAGTTTTTGAAGCAATATTCGTTTTATATGCATATAACATTCTTCCGAATTATTGACATTACACTAGAATACGCCTGAAAATTTTTTTTTTTTTTTGTAATCTGGCAGTCGGAATTTGAATTCTAAAAATGAAAACAGTGGTATTATGGATAAATTCACAACCACCACCATGGCGTTTTTGGGGTTTATAGACCATCAGAATTACAGACATAAACTAAAGGATATATCATGGTTTGCGTTTTGGTTCCTCTTGTGGATCCAAAATCCATAAGAGGAACCAAATATTTACTTGGATCCAAATATTTAATTGAAAATACTCTGTTTTAATGAAATTATAAATTTAAAAAAATAACTTTGTGTTTACAAGGGGATTTAATTAAGCAAAAATAAATACTTTAACTGCATTATAAATGTGTCTTTATAAGCGCGAGATGACGTAGGTACTTCCGCTGTGCCCCAGATCCCTGGCCTAAACTAGAGGCTTAATTCAACTCTGTATAATTTTGTACTTTGTAGTGGGGTCCTATTTCACTAGGCACTAAAACTGTCTTACTGTTAACTTTACACGTATATGAATAAGTACGAAGACATTATTTTGCCACTATATTCAGAAAAATATAATGGTGAGATAATAAGGCAAGACGAAATATACAAGTTTAATGAGGATTTTAGTAATTTTAGTGCCCGTTAAATAAAAATTTGCTTTAATAATATTTAAAAATAATAAAATCCTCCGTCTAATACTCAATTGCCGCTAATTTCAGCTTATTAGAATTGCACATAAAATTATTGATAATTTTAGTTTAAATAAATCTAAACTTGTCCAATTATGCCCCTTAGTCTCTTTTTTCAAATTTGTCTCTTAATGTTAATTGATTGGAAAGTCTACATTTGGATGAAATGTAGACTTTCACTAGAATGCCTACCATTCTCCGGTAATATATAATAATTTATCTCATATAATAACGTCACCTTCAAAATGTAGGGTTATTTGTAAAACATTAATAACCTCGCAGGACTATATTCCTGCCTTGATTATAAGTCGAAAATGTTCAAGCAGCCGTGACCTAATATCAATAGTTATGGAGATATGCGACATCAAATTTGCATTTATTTTCAATATTTCTGACTTATTTTTTGTAAAACGTTGGACTGTCATTACAGTAACTTATTTCGAGTATGAAAAATTGATTCCCTTTATTACGAGTCAAATAATATAATAACAACCTTTAAATTCCAATTGGAAAACATTCCGGTTGGAACTTTTTAACATTTTATTTAACTTGTTTTGAAACGAATGAATTTTTCGTAATTGACCAAAGTTACTTTAATTATTGTTCAACGTTTTCCAAAAACATTTTATTTAACTTGTTTTGAAACGAATGAATTTTTCGTAATTGACCTAAGTTACTTTAATTATTGTTCAACGTTTTCCAAAAAATAAGTCAGAAATATAGAAAAAAAATGCAAATTTTGATGTCCCATATCTCCATGACTATTGATTTTAGGTCACGGCTGCTTGAAAATTTTCGAATCATAATTAAGGCAGGAATATAGTTCTGCGAGGTTATTAATGTTTCCCAAATAACCCTGTATATTTGAAGATTTTTGAAAATCAAATGCGATAATTTGATTATATGCAAGATACATTCTTTGTCCAAATCTGCCTCCCTCTCCCCTACTTGATACCCCATAACTAAACAAATAAGTGAAGGAATATTTTGAGCACAAGGGGTTGTAGAACCAATAGCGATGATGATGATGATGGATTCAAATTAAAATACGTTACACGACAATATTTACGGTGGACTTTCGTTTCTTGAGGTAAAAGTGGGAAAATTTCAGAGGAAAGTAAAAAGGTTAGTTAAAATATGCAACTCACCAAGAATTTGGCCATGATAGTAATGTATGTCTATTTCAACAAAACAATGATAGAGACTGTGAAGGGAATAACATTCGAAGAGTTTATATAGTCGAAGTTACGCAGTCGCTTGAGAATTGCATTAATTCTTGGAGTTCATCTATATACTATAATATGTATATATACATACACTACTGTCTTGATCAAGGATGCGCATTTGACATTTGTTACTAATAGACGTACTCTATTTTTGTAAACAATTTTGTTCATAAATTTATGTTAAAAAGTCTATATTTATTAAAGCTGTCAGCGGAATTCAGATTTTTATTTATTTTATTTTATTTTATTTTATTAATATCCTATTCAGATCATTTTTGTCCTTTGTCTATAATATAATTAATTAACACCATTATTAAATTGTAAACATTTAATTATTACTATTACTTAATTTTAATTAGCAATAAGATTGATTCACAAATGTTATATAAATAATAAATATTCTTGAACATTATACTACTGGAAGAGCACTGTCTGCTATAATACAGTAAATTACTAGTGTAGCAGGCAGGGCGTCAAATCAATTTAGTGTTTACTTGCTGCCAAGACACTCAGCAACAATGAAAAAAAGCTTAATTTAATTTTGTAAACACTGTAAACATTTGTAACATAGAACATTGAATAAACATTTGAATTTGAATTTGAATTGAATTTGAATTTATAATTAAATATCGGTTTTTGGAGAGGGGTGCCATTGTTTTGCGCAGGCCTTACGTAATAAAGATGTATAGGTTTTTTCAAATAAGCTTTCTATTGAGTTAGTGTGTTAACTTAACACAACGAAATAATGCGCGTATTATGCACTGTACACACACTAACTCATTTGCAAGCTTACATGAAAAGATCTATACGTAGAATTTACTTCGTTAGTAGAGTAGGGCATGCTAATTTACCGAAAATGGCATTAGCGGCAAATCGACAAACCTCTTAATTTAATACCGGTTTACCGGTAAAATTTACCGTTTTCAAATGAGGCACAAAGTGAATCTAATAGCATTAAATTGTTATATAAAACAAGAAATAAAAATAAAAACAATGTAACGTATTGATATTTATTTTATACAAAAATTGCTTATTATATTGTACGCAGCGTTTCTAAAAAGATTGGCTACATTCAAATGATATTAATTAGAACAAAGGTTGGTGTGTTATCATATATATTTAATTATTTAATATATAATTAATATATTATGGTCGTACTAAATTAGATTATTTTGTTAAGAATCAATACGAAGTATTTACTCCTTTAAAAATATTATACAAAATAGTAATAAAATAAGATAAAATAAAGAGATTATTTAAAAATTACTCACCTTTCTGAAATTATCTATTCATTTTTAATTATTAAATTAAATAATAAAGTACTGTTACTTTGACTAATAATTATGCACTGGCAAGTCTCGGATCCCCAAAGCACGTGCGCACATTGTTTTAAGTCATAGAAAGTATATTTCGGGTCAAATCACAAAACAAAACAACTAATGATCTTGCTTTTATGTATAACTGCATTCTCTAGGGTGGAGTTATTACATGCTTATTGTACATTAAACGTCAAAATAAATGATGTCTCTCAGCCTATCATATTTAATCGACATTAATCTATTTCTAACTTTCCTCTTCAAATTCCTGAATATATATTAGTGCTATTCCAGTATATCCTATTTTTATTTGCAATATTTTATGCATATAATATTTAAAATGTGTACAAACAATATATTTCATTCAAATTAAAAATTTGAAATGTTTTTTTTTTTTTAATGTAAAGATTATTTATTTTATCCGCATTTTTAATTAAATATAGTATTTTTATTTTCAATACATGTTCAATTTGTGATAAAAATTTAATTAATTGAAATAAAATTAATAATGTTTATAAAAAATAAACATAATTTTTTATCAACATATCACGAGACCCGGGATCCCAGGAATGATCCAGAGCTGCAAATCGAGTCCCGGGAATGAAAAAAGTCCGGGAGTAACGAAGCCCTACTACAGACAAACGATTAATCCACAGTTGAGAGGCAATATTGTCTCTAAATGGAATATTGTCCCGGAATGAAAAAAGTCCGGGAGTAGAGAAACCCTACTACAGACAAATGATTAATCCACACTTGCGAGGCAATATTGTCTCTAAATGGAATATTGTCCCGGGAATGAAAAAAGTCCGGGAGTAGAGAAACCCTACTACAGACAAATGATTAATCCACACTTGCGAGGCAATATTGTCTCTAAATGGAATATTGTCCCGGGAATGAAAAAAGTCCGGGAGTAGAGAAACCCTACTACAGACAAATGATTAATCCACATTTGCGAGGCAATATTGTCTCTAAAAATTCTTTAGTAATAACGACATGTTAACGGTTTAAGACTTTGTTAAATAATTAAATAAATCAATCGTTTATCGCAACCCTAGTTAAAGAATTGCAACACTGCAATGAATGCAGATTAAACTATACTATTTACCGCTTTTATCTTATTAATATCATTTGGCCTTCAATAATAAACCACTAATTATAAAAAACGGTATAATTAAATATTTTAGGAACATGAGTTTAATTTTTTATGTTAAGTTTGATTTGAATTTACCTATCAGAACTGAGATACACTACTTTATTACCATGTCTAGTATCAAGATGTCTATCTATACCATGAAACCGGAATACTTTAGACAGCAGACAGTCAAAAGCGGTTCTTGTAGTTTTGAGAATTTAGCAATATTATAAGGATATAACCAATGATTATTTTGAAGCCGTTGTTGGAAAAATTGTGTGCATTTGACAATGTGTATTTAGAAAATATATTTATAAAATATAGGTAAATATAAAGAAGCGGTGTTTACAGATAACAACCGAAATGCAAAACAATCACAAATTGAGTTCATTGTTAAGTTTCAAATTTATTTGATAATTATCTTACTGTTAAAAAATAGCCTCATTAATATTTTTGAAATGTGAAAACCATACATGAAATTCGTTTGACAAAGTTGGATATATTTTTTATATTTTTTTTATTAAATTTATTTAGTAAATATAAAAACTTAAGAGTGGCTGTATTCAATATACCTAATATAATTAATACATATTTATATTACACGCTTACCCACTTTTAAATGAGAATTTATTCTTGTGTTTAAAAGTGGGGGGCATTGCCATAGGTATATTTATATATATATTATTAATGTAATCATTAGTGTAAGAAATTAGATTAAATAAGTAAAATATAGACAAAGAAACATTATAATTAATATTATTCATATTTAAAGCATTGAGTTTGTCGCTAGACATAATAACAGAATGTTAGAACTTAGTAAAAACCACTACCAGTAGGTAGTGGTTTTTACTAAGTTTACTAACATTCTAACATAATAACAGAATGTTAGAACTTAGTAAAAACCACTACCAGTAGGTATTGGCTTTTACTAAGTTTACTAACATTCTGTTGACGAAACATTAGATTAAGTTTTAAAAATTAAGACATTAAATTAAGTAAATAAGATATAAACAATACAAGAAGACGAAAATGTAAGACACAAAATTAAGTAAATAAGATATACGCACGGAAACGTTAAATTAAGTTATAAAAATTAAAAATAAAGAAGGTATTGTAAAATATATTATAAATCTCTATTTTCGATCGCAATTCTTCTTTGATTAATTGATATACACAAACACTTAAAAAACATTAAAATATCGAGGATAGAAATATTCAGAATAGATAGTCACATGATCAAAGAGTATTTTAAAGCCAAAATGGAATGTCGCTATAGGTTCAGATTAAAATAGTATTAGAACAACAATAAATTTTGGGGAAATAAATATAAATTATAATCTTTAAAAAAATAAGTAGTAGGTACCTAGCTGAGCAAATAAATACGGTTATACAAGTTATTTCACAAACGATTCAAGTATTTTAATTTTTTTACCAAAACGACTTGAAGTTTCACAAAACTCTAGGGTTAGTTGGATAATGAAAATGTAAAATATAATATGGCATTCATATTCTCATATTTTCAAGATAGTATACTATGATTATTAAGATTATTATAATTGGTGATTCTTGTACCAGCACAAAATATTTATTTACGCACGCGTTAAATTTTCCAAGAAGTCATGCAGGATAAGTGCCGATATTCTGTCATTATAGTAAATGAATAATTTAGTAAATGTCTACGAAAAAAACAATTTTTTCAACTCTTTAGAATTATGTTAGTATTTATTTAAAAAATATATTTATCTCATCAAAATTGACAAAGTGTTCAATGTTGTATAATAGCAGTCAAGACATATTGTTATTATAGCACAAACCGATGAAAATAGACCCGATAATCCTAAATATTCAATGTCTAAATTGGTTTGTAAACAAAAATATGCAAACAATGACATCTTATCATTGTCCAAGACGGTACCTACTTAAATGCGCTACGTGTGCGAACTCAGAATCGTAGCGTACAAAGTCATTTATTAATAATAATAATTTTTGCTGCTAGGGTGGCATGAATCTTTGGAGTTATAATTTTTTGCCAGTCGGTGTATTTCTAATTGATTAAATTGGATTGTAATGTGGTGGAGGACCTTTCTTTTTACTCCCTTTATATTAACTCGTAGCGTCTGCTTGCTTGCTTGCGGCTTGCCGTCGAAAAAACTTTGGATCGATTTTTGACCCTTTTCCCGTGATCCAATCGAGCTGAAACTTTGCAAGCAGACTCGTGGCGACGATGAAGAAGATCTATCAAATTTTCGTTAAAAAATAATAATAATTGTAGTATAATTTTCCAAATTTTTAATAGTTTTTTCAAATTAGGATCATTTAACTATTTATGGAATTAGAACCAAAGTTTGATTGCTAGCAACGGCGGCCCGATAACGTCGCGGAATATTTTCTAAATTTGAGTTACTCCGTCGGTATACATAATAGGTACTTCATTACGAATTTCGAAAATCTAAATTGACTGACAAATGTTTTTAGAATTTAATCTTCAAAGCATGAAGTGTCTTATCAAAGCTCAAAACATCTGACATTTTAGAAATATATTAAATTACTGTAAGTTTAGTGTTATGTTATATGTTTTAATTCGTCTTTAATTGTTGTTATATTTTACAAAAAAAAGGAGTACAATAAAAACTTGGTTTTTATGGTTTAGTTTTTTTTTAAATCAAATATATTTTATGATTGTTTTAAATAAATATATATATATATATATATGATTATTTATTTAATGGAATAAGATTTTTTTAAATCATAGTAACAGTTCAAGAAAGGCGAAAGTAAAAGATAGGCAAAAGACAAAAAAGATACGAAGATGCTACTATTTATTTTTGAGAATTAAATAATTGATAATGAGCACATAAAAAGACCTTATAAGTAGGTCGTGTAAAAATAATACAAAGATAATTGAAGAAGCACATTTGCGTGGTCAAATGTTAATGTATTTCTTTTTTATATTTCCTTAGTAATTTGTTACATTAATTAAATTTTTTATCGTATAGGGGGCGTTACTGGGTGCGGATGGGGGCAAGTGTGACGTAATTTGTTTTTATAAGAATAAAAATCGTCATATGATTTATATTGTGTTCATGATCAAAATCATTTGGCGTCTCGACAAGAAGGCAAGATTTTTATCTTTTAAAAACGCATAATTTATTTAAAAATTGACGTTATGTATTTTTATTTAATTATAGAATACACATTTTTCTATTCGAAATATTCAGTCACGCCAGCACGTCACATGACCGGAACCTACGCACCTTGGAACCTACGCACTCTGCACTTGCACGGTGGTTTTATATTTCAAAATGAAGAAGAAACTTTTAAAAACTATTTTATTTTAACAAATGAACACTAAAATTTATTCTCCATCCATATGTGTGACCTTCCTCTTCCTTTTAGCTTTTTAAACCTTCGTTTAAGACTTTGTTTAAGACAAAATACGTTGTAGCCTTCTTTATATTACCTATTAACGGCATTATATTTTCTTCCATCTAAATAATGCTACAAAGCCTAATAAAGTGTTGAATCAGATGAAAATCTGGTTTCTATGGAGAGTGATCCATAATTTTTATCCTAGTGCATAAATTCACTCTCACTTGATTAATCTTCGCGGGCGTGCCATTTTGTTCCTTAATTTGATTCGTCTGGTAGCCATGTACACTTTCATATAATGGATATTTGAACGCTGAACTACTATATCCATTCTTGTTAGGTAATTTTGTAATTAAAATCATTGGATTAACCTGTATTTCCTATGTTTTTTTTCATTTTTTTTTATTATATAGAGTTTCGAACACGGAATACGTGTCGCATAATATTCTTACTATTCTCACTAGCCAAAAGCTTGTGACATGAAAATAGGACTGACTTGCTGGAGTCCTGGAATGGGGCTTGAACTTCCGACCACCAGATCACTAGGCGAGCGTCATGACCACTACACAAATAAGCTTCTTTTAATCTTCAATGACAAATTCAGGTGTTCCAATTCAAGTTTGATTTCATTAATAAATTCGACCGATTCAAACACCGTAAGTCTTAATTAATAATATTTTTATATGTAGGTTAACACAGTTACTGGATTTTATACCCAGAGGGATAATTAAATAATTAAAATTAATTATAGAAGTCTCACAGAGACGAAACTATTTATATGGTCATTTTATAGGTTGGCCCAGGGCTTATGACCTCTATGAGCTAGCTTAAGCGATCACTGTAAACAATGCAACGTTCACTCATTCATTAAGAGAAATTAAAAAAACAATATTCTCAGTGGTGTTGCACAAATCCATTCTCGTATAATTGCATTCTTGTTGAAACACCCTGTGTTTCAACGCACCATACTAGAATATCCACTTCTTTAATGTATCAGCCAATATATGCCAAGACAGTGTTTGGACAAAGAAGTATTTTTATAAGGCTCCTTTGTTCTTCAATGCTCTTCCCGAAAATATTAAGAGTGCAAACACTCTGTCACTTTTTAAAAAAATGGTCAAGGGAGTTATGCAGACTGATGGAAGTGATATCCAAATGTCTTTGGTGTCCATTCTATCATAGTCAGTGTGGACACCCTACTCTTAACTTTTTACACAACACTATTCGAGAAGACATTATTTTCACCTGCATTTGCACAAATACCCAATTGCCGAAAACAGGTCATAATTTATTGCTCATTAAACTTCATTTCTTATCACTATTTAATATACACAAACATTCATTTAATTCTCTTATATAGGTACATACCTAAATATTCTTTTTAACTGCGCTTTTATATATATACATTTTGTTACTATCCATGCATATGATTTTATATATATTACTTTACTCTCACTATTTCTTTTGTATTATACAATATATACTGTTCTTATTATCCACATTTATATTTATATACTCAATTAATTGATTAATTAACCTTATAGTTATATAGTATTTTGTTGTATATCTTTATTATTTTTTGTTCTCACTATATTGTTCAGCTGCTCATCTCGGCACAGGTTCTTCCTAGTGAGATGAGCAGCTCTATCTCCTATGTCATGTTACAAGGTGAAGATAAATAAAAAATAAAAATAATATATATATATATATTATATATATATATATATATAAATATATATATTATATATATATATATATATATATTATATATATATTCCTAATTAAAGAGGGGTGATGAAGATCACTTGAAAGTAGTTTCGGAAAGAGAGATTCAACAGATTGCCGAAGAAGTAAACAATCTGACACCATTTTTAAAAGAAATAAAATTACTGCGTACTTAAAAAGCAATTTTAAAGTAAATTTTACCTCTATTGCAGGTAAATAATTTATTTCTGATGACCTGTTGTTTGCGAAACTGTGTAAATATTCTCAGTTGCCAATTTTTATTTTTGGTACCGCCAAAAATCAATAAAATTGGTCCCACGGAAAAAAGGGGGAAGCCGGGGACGAATGGAACCTGGGTATAATTAATAAATTGTTAAATTGATCATTTTGATTCTTTTTATTTTATTTTATATTATTATTATTATTAATTTTAAACTACATACACAACTACGTATTAATTTTATCACGTCTGTAGGTTTGATAAGATTAGCCCTCTCATTAACCGTATTAAATAATACCAACAATAACAATTAGTTACAAATAAACAGTTAATGTGAGAGATTAGATCTTTCAAAAGTGTCGTCTTTTTCTTCTTCTTCGTTACGAGCTTGGCAGAGTAGTCGCTTATAGACTCAAGAGCTTCGCTTCACTGATGAGGTCTACATGACTACCAAGTATTTAAAAAAAATGTTTAATCGGATATGTATATATAACAACTGTATTTGTACCATAAATTAATTAATAAAAGAATAACGCTGATTCTACATTATTGGGTTTATCTAGTATCTTTCGCATTGCAAGTATTCAAGTTGCTTCAGTCATTTTTGTAAAATCCTGGTAAGCTGTTTCGAAAACATCTTTCGAAACTATATTCCTGATAAAGATAATACTCGTTTTTGTGTATAGGTAGTACAAAGTTTGATTTACTTAAATAACCACATTGTCACGGGACATGGGTGTATGAGGAAAATGAAACACTAAAACAATCTAACCTTTTATTTATTGCGCTCAGTCACTGGACACGATTTAACTAGAGCACTGCTCTTAAATCACAGTCGCTAAATGTTTCTCAAATATTTCACACGTTTATTATCCAATTAGTAACAAGCGATAATTCTTTCCAGTCGCTCATCCGTGGAACACTTTTTATTAAGTTTTCTCCTTTTATAAACAAACCAGCCGTACACCCGTGGAAATTCAAGGAACATGAAATAGTTCGCGTCATTGCTAAGCCCTAGTATATGTAGTATATTTTTGACGGTCTACGGAGAAGCGATGGTAGGAATGTCGCTAAGGTGCCGCGCTGGCGTTTGCGCGTCCGGGTTTGCGCCCTATGCAGACGCTTTCGCGGGTAATTTCTTTCGCCGGATGCTTTGAAGTTCTATAATAATCATGTCGTTTACGTTATAGTAACAAATCTGAATTTTATATATTTTTTCGGGCCAATATTTAAATTGACTGTTTTCTTACATTTTAACGTTTTACTTGCACATTTTTTCGTACCTGTATTACCTGCCAAAATGCCCCTCACTCAAATGTCTTAATATTCAAACCTTTTTACTAAATATATCAGGTTTTTACTAAATATACCTCTAAAGAAAATATATCAGGTTTGATACTATTACGTAGGTCTAGAATGGTTTATTAACAGGTCGCTGGCTTCTACTCAATTTTAAATAAAAACAAGCAAAAAATATCTTAATCACGTTGAGGTGAAACCGTGCAAAAAAGCCGCGTAAGTCAAGTACATAATTTTTTAAATTCATTGTGCGCAATAAATTGCCTGCACCTTTTTCATTTCCTCGTAATACTTATTCTATGTACGCGTACTGCTTGTATATGTTGTGAATTATTAAATATTGATTTTCCTTAATATGTAGTACACTTGTCAATAAGAGATTCTCAGAAAACTGGTTTTATCGCCTGGGATTTCTGATTATCATTCGCATACAAAATGATTTCATTACCGGTTTTTACATTTCTAGGAAATATTGACATTATTTTTAATAAATTAGAAGATATAATACGTTTAAGTTCGTCTACAATGTAACGCATTATCTCGAACGGGAGGCGCCGGGGAAGTTGCCACACATGTCTCGTGGTAGGATGAAGCGAATATTTTTTTAATTTAAATAATTGATTATTTCATCATCATCATCATGCTTGGCACTACAACCCTTGGTGGGTCTTGGCTCCTCAATAATCTTCCTCCATTGATCTCGGCTTAGTGCCAGCTCTCTCCAATTATTATTTACATTGGTTGATTGATTGCTTTAATTGATTATTTACACCACATTTATTAAGAAAAGAAGAAACCACTTATTCGCGAGAGAGGATTGTTAGTCTGCTTTTTTTGTTAACATTAACATGAAAAGAAAATATCCTCAAAGTAATGTTTCTTTGATAAATTTTAATAATTAGTTTTATAAAGTAAGTAAAAACAAAGCCAGCAAATATATATATACACTATGAAAAATGGACAGATGAAGATCGATCAATACCGAAAAACATATTAGCTTCGATTTTCTATCCATCGAAGTTATCATTAAAATTCGCGTCAAATCATGTTATCAAAATTCATGAAAGCATTGCCCAACTACACGAAAAAAACCCATATTTATTTCCTCGAAATCATTATACATAATAACATCAAATGGAAAGAACACATCAAATACATAACCAAAAAAAAATAAAAATAACTTTTTATACGTTTTTAAGACTTCGAATCATCTCCATCAAACTGAAATTGATCTATTATACCTACATTTGTTTAATTGCAATTACAATATAATATTATTGCAGAGATGGAGCTTATAAATAAAAACAAAAATAAAAACTGTAAATTACTCAAAAAATTATAATTAAAATACATTTTTTTTTTAAAAAGTGGCTATCCAAGAACTTAATTGTAATTATAATTGGATATTTGAGTACGAAAGGTAAATGATATATACATAATGAGTAGCTTGTTGGTGTAGTGGTCATGACGCTCGCCTAGTGATCTGGTGTTGGAGATTCGAGCCCAATCCCATGACACCAGCAAGTTGTCCTACGCGATATTGATGCGACACGTATTCCGTGGTCGAATCTCTTTTTTTTTAATTTCAATAATGCAAATTGTTAAATAAAGAAAATAAATAAATTTTAGAAGTAATTTTCGGTCAACGAGATCTAGAGGTATCTTAAATATACATACGTAAATTAAAATTTACAGCAATTCAAAATGACTTAAGTTACTTAGGTATTAAATATTTTAACTATTTCTCACAGCCCATCCTAAATACTCTTGATTTCTGTTTTTAGTGAAAAAATTCGTTTACAGATACCTCACGGACACCTACAGGTGACTGCGAGGTGGTTATGTTTCATCATTAACGTTTAACTATTGTCTACTTTTTTCTTTTACTGCATTTATAATATTATGTTTATAATTTTTCAATAAGTTTTTATGACTATGACTCTTTACTTTACATTTACAATTGTTTAACTTTTCCTTTACTGCATTTGTTTTTATTTTATTGTTTTGAATAAGTTGCTATAATTGTTTCTACTCTTTATTTGACATTTTACATTTAAATCTTTATTTTACATAAAATACATTCTACCATTATTAAACTTTTTTCTTAACTGCAATTGTTTTTATTTGGATAAGGCATTTTTGGGTAGGTATTTGAGGCACCGTGAAAAATTGTACAATACTTCTTTTGTAATGTCTGAATACAAAAACGCATGCCTGGCTGAAGGGTAGTGGGGCTTGACCGACCCGTAAATTTTTTTCAGGAGTGAATTTTTTTTTGCAAGAAAACATTCTCGAGGCAATTTGAAATTTTGGTACCTTTAAGTTTAGTATTTAAGGAGTTGAAAAATAAAAAAGTCAGATTAGATCAAAATTATAACATTTTTCAAAATTAAAAATATAACGTAATTGATAAAAATAAAATAAATTTTTAGAACAAAATATCTTCACTTACCAATGACTACAAAACGAATCCGAAATAAAAGTATGAAATATATTTACATAAATTAATGAGAGCAATAATAATCGTTAATTTGAAGATTTTCCGTCAACTTTCCTAAAATATATTTTTTTAACGAACACGGAATACGTGTCATATCAATATTCTTACTATTTTCTAACTAAGCTAAACGATTGTGCTATGGAAATAGGACTAACTCGCTAGTCTGGAGAGAGGTTCGAACCCGCGACCTTTGGATCACGAGGCGAGTGTCCTAACCACAAGACCAACAAACTACTTTAATTAGCTACAGATATTGGACAGATATTCCGCCCGATCTCTACCCAATTGTTTCATATTACGTCGTTTCCATAATTATAGAAGGATATTTTTTGGCAGCGTAATGCTTTCCAGTGAGTGTTTAGTGTTGAGTGTTGTATAATGGTGTAATTCTTCATTTTGGTGCTAAGAACGTATACAGGGTTATTTGTAAAACATTAATAACCTCGCAGGACTATATTCCTGCCTTGATTATAAGTCGAAAATGTTCAAGCTATTATGACCTAATATCAGTAGTTAAGAAGATATGCGACATCAAAGTTTGCATTTTTTTTTTCAATATTTCTGACTTATTTTTTGTAACGTTGGACTATCATTACAGTAACTTATGTCGATTACGAAAAATTCATTCCCTTTAATGCGAGTTAAATAAAAAAATAAAAACCTTCGAATTCCAATTGGAATTTTTTCAGGGTTTTTATCATTTTATTTAACTTGTATTGAAACGAATGAATGAGTTGTAATCGATATTAGTTACTGTAATGATAGTCCAACGTTTTACAAAAAATAAGTCAGAAATATTGAAAAAAAATGCAAACTTTGATTTTGCATATCTCCATAACTATCGATATTAGGTCATAATAGCTTGAACATTTTCGACTCATAATCAAGGCAGGAATATAGTCCTGGGAGGTTATAAATGTTTTACAAATAACCCTGTAGAATCGTTGGTAGAATGTTGTTCTTGCTCTCGGTACTAGTGTGTAGTTGTTTGCTTGTTGTCTTGTATTGTTTATGTGGTTTGTAACTGTGTAAGTGATATATGTCCATGTTTGAATTTCTTCGGAATTTTTAACGTATACACTAGAATACGTCTGAAAATTATTATAAAATAGCTTCGTCTCTGTGAGACATCTGTAATTTATTTTAATTAATTATTGATTCCTCTCTGGACATAATCCAGTAATTGTGTTCTTAGAACATACTAATAAATATGTAGTTACATATAATATTTCATTAGCTTTTCCTGCATGCCATCTTCATTTTGTATTTAGTTTCCAATTTAATGCTATTTTTTTTAATAATGAATCTCGAAATTTCACAAAGATAATGATTCTGAAATTTAATATACTAGTAGCATGACATTCTGTATATAAAGGATGTATCGTAGTTAGTAGAAAAAACTTCGGGGGAGTCTTCTCTATCCAATTTTGAAGAGCAAATATTCTTGACGCTTTGCATGAAATGTTGACAGTTATGGAGATATGCGACATAAAAGTTTTTATTTTTTAAAATATTTTTGACTTATTTTCAGTAAATCGTTGGACTATCACTACAATAATTTATACGAAATATTAAAAATTTATTATCTTTGATAAAAATCCAATTAAAATTTTTTAAAACCTTGCCGAAATTAGATTTTTTTGTAAGGATTTGGACACTTTATTTGACTTGTATTAAAGCGAATAAATTTTTATTATTCCATATAAGTTACTGTAGTGATAGTGCAACATTTTACTGAAAAAAATTAAGAAATATTGAAAACAAATAAAAATTGCAAACTTTGATGTCGCTTATCTCCGTAACTGTTAATATTTCACGCAAAGAATATTTTGTGTTGAAAATTAAACGAAGAAGACACCCTCAAAGTTTTTTTCTACTAGCTACGAGACACCTGTATATTATATGCTAAACGTATATTATATTGTTTCAAATAATTTTCATTATTCTCATTATCATCATCACAAGCTCGATAGCCCTTGTGGGCCTTGGCTGAATCCAGAAGTCTCCTCCATTCTTGTCTGTCTGCTGCTTTTGATTTCATTCTTCTACCATGACAAAGATGAAATTGAAAAAAATGTAAAACATAAATTTGTTTAATTGTTTTTAGTTATTTATTTAAACTTAATTAACAAATAGTGACTGTGACCTTCAAAGCCTCCGTCTTCCCTTTAGAATCTTTCCTGTCCATTTCTTCCTCTGAATCCTGGATGTTTATTAACCTAATGATTTTTTATCGTCCTTTTTCAACTCTCTCCTCCTCTGTATCCTGTCTTCCGTCACTCTCATCGTCCATATCCTCGCTTTCATGTCGTCGTCCTTCATGTCTGCACCGGAACCCTCTGCATCCGAATCTTCCGCGTATTCGTCTGAATCCTCCATGTCTGCACCCGATCCTTCCATACCATCCCCCATACCCTTCATGATCATGTCTACCATCGTGTCGTCGACCTGGCTCTTGCGTGTTGTGGTTTTCATGGTGGTATATTTTTCGGTGTCATCAATGTTTACGATTCCCTCTAATTCGTCCATGACTTTAACGACCTGCACGAGACCAGTGGGCAGAATAAGATTAATAAGGAATTGAATCAAACAAAATGTTATATTGAATACTATTTGTATTTTGATATTACTTGGTGGTTATTCATTATAAATATAATTAAACAAATTGACTTAGTTAATCACCACTTTGTTTTGGTAAAACCAGACGGTTTCGGAAACAACGTTCCTTCATCAGGACATACTTTAGGGTATACTTATTAGGGTATACTTAATACATAAGGGTATACTACTTAATACTGATTCGTCAGGGTATCAGTAATAAGTATACCCTGAAGAAGGAACGCTGTTTCCAAAACCGATTGGTTTTACCAAAAATAAAGTGGTGATAAACTAAGTTAATTTTAGTAATTATATTTAATTTAATTAACTAGAAATTAATAAATTTTGATTGTTACAATGTGAAATATTAAAATGGATGGAATTTAACTATGTTTTTTCTACTTGAGTTTAAATAAATGCCTATTATTATTATATATCAATTTTGGCAGAAAGCAATGGCGCCTTCCCCTATCCCATCTTTCCCTTTTTATGAATCCACCCCTCAGATACAAATGAACCTAATGCTATCCTAACTAAATTTAATAACATTAATTCCAATCCATAAAAATAAACTACTACCCCTTCCCCGGACAATCCCCTCTCCCCTACCATACCGTTATAAATTATAAATTAAAAAGAACGAAATTCAACTTTTGTTAAATACTTAATTATTGTTTATTAAGAAGTAAAGATTTTGTAGCCAGATTGGCTATCGTTGGAGGGATATAAATATTTAAAGATTTTTTTATGCTTTTTAAAGGGCTTTCATAGTACTTTAGTGATCTAAATCTTTCTTATTAATTTTTTTGTTCCATGTCTATCTTGACACAGGAATCGAATCATTTTCTTTTATTGCAAAAAATGTTTTCTCTTTCTTTATAATTAGTCATCTTTATTCATTTAAGTGCCTTGGCCCTTGAGAGAAGTTGTTGAAACATGTAAGTGAATAATACATAATTGTAATTGAAAAATTTTCTTTACATCTAATATAATCTTGATTATTATGTTATCTATTACTAGGTCGTGTTCTAAAAATAAAATACAAATGAACATTCGTACAGAACTGAACAAAGAATTTCTTAGTTGTATTTTACAACTCCGATGTAGTATAATATATGTAAAGTCATTCTCCATCATTCTTCCAGACAATCCATCCACCTCCTGCTTGGATTTAATTGAAACATTATTATTTAGAGGTTTTGCAAAACAATGTAATTCCCTAATAATTTTTTAAAAATTAAATCTGTTTAAAATTAAATTTTAAAATGAAACCTGGGCAACGCAGGGTACGGGCCGATAGTCCATATTTCATGAAAAAAATAATAGATTCTGATAATCTCGAAACTCGAATAATAAAATATAAAAAAATAAAATTAAACCCTAGTAGAGATCACACAGTGTATGTTTTCCATTCATTTAATGGTAATCTCTCCAAGATCAATGTCAAATTCAACAATATAATTGTTTAGGTTTAGTTTCTAATGTACTAGTGATTACTCACCATCATTTTCTTCAATGTCTCTTCGTCCTTGTAACCCTTCATTTCTGCACCAGAACCCTTAATGTCCTTCGCCCCACTCTCCGTGGTCATGTCTACCTTCGCACTCGCGTGTGTCGTGGTTTTCGTGCTGGTGTCTTTTTTGGAATCATCAATGCTCATGATTCCCTCCAATTTGTCCACGACCTACACGGGGCCCGTGGGAAGAATAAAATTGAAAATCAACATTTGTATCAAACGCAACGTAATATAGAATTGAATTATATAATATTTTTTATAATTACATAAGTAATTATAAATGTTTGAAGCTTGTTGTGATAAATTGTAATTGTTAGGATGATAACTGTGAATCAATTACATAATCAGTCACAATAGAACTTACAATGACGGTTTGTCTAATCAAAATTTTGACTTTTTTTAGTAAAATATTGGATTTAAGACAATTTTTTTTTTCTATAAACATATAAATGTTGGAGTTGTTTGATAATATAATTCTACTATTTATTGAATTGGGGTTAATTTTGTGGAATGACATATTTTAATTATATATAAATATAGCACTTATCTAAGACCACTTGTGAGTTTATGACTTCACGAATAGTCACGACAACTACAGATGTTGTCATCAACGGGTGATTATATAAACTGTAATAAAGTTTATATAATCACCCGTTGATGACAACAACTGTAGTTGTCGAAACTAGTCGTATAGTCATATACTCACAAGTGGTCTTAGACAAGTGCTATATTTATATACAGTTATAATATAATTCAATGTAGGTATGTCTTAAATAGGTCCGTTATGTAAAAAAATCCATGCAATGATGAGTGATCGCCTTTTATATTGCCGATATACTATTAGTAATAACATTGATAATATTCCATGAAAAAAAGCACTACATACAGGTCCAATACGTACAGTATCTGACAGTAAATATATTACACATAGAACTTTAGAAAGAGATAATCGGCTACCTTCGGCATCTTAGAGCTTCGTCTCTGTCGCACGAAGCACTAACTGTCCGATATCTACAGAGCTGTTAAAACAATGACTTTTTTTGTAAATTTCGTAATTTAATAAAAAACGCCGCTCTTTCTAATACTCGGTGTACAGTTTTTACTGCTGGATGCCTACTATAAGCAAATAACTAATGTGTATCTCCTCATATTTGACCCGTGTATTATACTAATAATTATTTAGGTCGTATTATTCCACAATTCTGAGTCATTAATAGATAATTTTGAAAAAAATTGTGTTACCGAATTTTTTTATTTTATTTATTAACTAATGAAACTAAAGAGTTGAAAACAAAATAACAATGTTAGAGAATAGTGTACATAGCATAAACCAATTGCAAAGATTCACAGATGTTTAATGCGTATCTAGTAAATTAAGTACAAATTTGAATGATAGTCTATTTTTAAGTTAATTTATAGTAAGAAACAGACAATATTAAAGTTAACGAATGGTAAATTTTTTAATATGAAAATTATAAGACGCAATGAATGTTAATTAATGAGTTGTGACCGTAATACGGTAATACGAATGGGGGGAAAAGGGTGTGAATGTTGGAGTCGGGGAAGTAAGGTGAAATGAGATGCAGTGAGTGATTGGCCAAAGTAGATTTAGTAGTGATGATTTAATTCCTTTAGTTGGGTAGTGCTGAGACGAAATAGTTGGGTGGTGTCTGGTGATAGAATAAAGTACATACAATCTATAGGATTCTTTTCATGCGGAGATTGTAATAGTAAATAGTAAATAATAATAGTAAATCGGAAGAATCTCTGGAAATTGTATTGATCAGATCAGATCAGATCAGATGATCAGAGTAGCTTGTTGGTCTTGTGGTTAGGACACTGGCCTCGTGATCCAAAGGTTGCGGGTTCGATCCTCACTCCAGACTAGCAAGTTAGTCCTATTTTCATAGTACAAGCGCTTAGCTTAGTTTGAAAATAGTAAGAATATTGATGTGACACGTATTCCGTGTTCACATCTCTATTTTTTTAAAAAAAAAAAAAAAAAAAAATATCAATATTATTCTTAAAGAGCATCATTCTTGTCTACTGACTTTTCTGAATTCGCGAACCACGCCATGGATAATGTATATTTTTTTCATTCTTGTACAATTAAACTTCTCATTCCCGTCACGCGTAAAGGCAATAAAATGAATTATTTTGAATATTTAGTTGATAACGGGTACAAATTTGCTGAACAATTTCACATGCGTCAATTCTTTTCAGACTCCTTTTGTCAATATCTAATCTATCATTTCACTCAAGCCATGTTTATATTTGAATTCAGTTAGTTTAATACTTCACTTGTCGATGAGAAACTCGAGCAGTAAAATGTATAATTATACTCAAATAGAGAATTCCATTCATTTTAATGATCTTCTTGCATTATCTCTACAATTATATTATTGATGGATTTGACGTTGACGTTGTAGAGATTGTTTATTATTAAGTGGTTGGAAAACATACACGTTATGCTTACGTCAGTTTAATTATATTTTTTAGATCTCACTACTCGAGTTTCGAGAGTACCAGAATCTCTCATCGACAGGTGAAGTATTAAACTCTCTTTATGTTTGGTACTTCACCTGTCAATGAGAGATTGTGATTATCTCGAAACTAAAGTAGTAAAATATAATTAAATTTAAGTGGAGATCACACTGTTTATGTTTTCCATCCATTTAATAATAATCTCTACAATGTTAATGTTAATTCCATCAATACAATTGTTTATGTTTAGTTTCTACATGGTGTACTAGAGATTACTCACCATCATTTTCTTCAATGTCTCATCGTCTTTGTAACCCTTCATTTCTGCACCAGAACCCTTAATGTCCTTCGCCCCACTCTCCGTGGTCATGTCTATCTTCGCACTCGCGTGTGTTGTGGTTTTCATGCTGGTATCTTTTTTGGAATCATCAGTGTTCATGATTCCCTTCAATTTGTCCATGACCTACATGGGGCCCGCGGACAGAATACAATTGAAAATAAACATTTGTATCAAACACAACGTAATATAGAAATGATTTATATATTAGGTCCTTACATATGAAATTGACGTTTAGTATGGGAGGAACATAAAGCCGATTTTTTTTTATTATAATATATTTATTTAATCAAAGTATGTACCATTGCTATCTATGCACTTTTGCCATCTCATAGGTAGTTCATCGATCCCTTTACTAAAAAAACCATTCGGACGGGAATCAATAAAATCTTTGAAGGCGGTTTGGACTGCCCCATCGGAGTTGAATTTTTTCCTTTGCAAGAAGTTATCCAAATTTCGAAAAAAATGGTAATCTGTTGGGGCAAGGTCCGGAGAGTACGGTGGATGTCTTAGACATTCCAATTGAAGCTCCTCTAATTTGGTAGCCGTCTGTTGTGCAGTGTGTGGTCTAGCGTTATCATGAAGCAGCAGTGGCCTAGAGCGATTAACCAGCCTCGGTTGTTTAGCAGCTAGCTTTTCCATCATGGTTTGCAGTTGCTGACAATAGACATCTGCCGTAATCGTCTGGCCAGATTTAAGAAAGCTGTAGTGAACGACACCAGCACTAGTCCACCAAACGCTCACAAGTAACTTTTTTGGAGTCAATTTTCGCTTGCGGCATGGTTTGGCTGGTTCGGCAGGGTTCAGCCATTGCGATGAGCGCTTCCGATTATCGTACAGGATCCACTTTTCATCACAGGTAATGATTCGATTTAAAATCCCTTCATTATTGTGCCGGTTGAGTAATGCAACGCAGCAGTCAACGCGCGTTTGTTGATTTGCTTCACTCAATTCGTGAGGTACCCACCTTTCAAGCTTTTTCACCTTACCAATTTGCTTCAAATGGATTAAAACAGTTTTATCACTAACACCGCAGCCTGCAGCTAACTCGGATGTGGTTTGCGATGGATCCGCTTCCACAATAGCCTTCAAATCTTCATTATCAACTTTGGTTTCCGGCCGTCCACGGGGCTTCTTCTGCAGGTCGAAATTTCCAGAACGAAAACGTTGGAACCAAAAACGCACTGTGTTTTCTTTTGCGGCACCGTCGCATTACACATCATTAATCCTTCGAGCCGTTTCTGCAGCACTGGTGCC
>JADDOH010005461.1:0-26429 GCA_016648135.1 Agrypnia vestita
CCGCCTGACTATATATAACTTGGACGCGGCATATGAATAGACAAATAACCACCTAATGTATTAATGAATCATCAATTAAATAAATAAATAGAAATGAATAATTAAATTCGGCGTCGAGCACACGGGCCGCGCGATCCCTGGAAGTTCACACACATGCAGAGAAGGGTTATTTGGCGAATTAATTCGCCCCTATTATGGTCAGTACGGATCCAACATGCAATCAAACACCTGTGGATAAAAGTATATTTAAAGTTTACGGTACAGGGGTTAGCTTTCACTGTCGGCGCTTCTTCCGTCTCTGTCTGGGGTATCGAACCCGAGACCATTCTTCTTAATCGTGCGCCACCTTTATATATCGGTATAATCTCAAAACGGAAAGAGGATGACATGACTTACCCATCTGCCGCCGATTATATCCATTCCAGTGCTTCGTAGTTTCACTTTAAGTACCTCACTTTATACCTAATGATTGCGAACACTTGCCTCGCACGCGCACACGATTCACAGGCCCCTAATTAACTATAGTTCGCGACCTAACCTTTGATCCTGCCATCACGCGTTTTTAAGTTTCCGTAGCTGGGGCTTAGTATCCAGCCTCTGTAACTATACGGTGTATATACTCTAACCAAACCGAAACTAGACATTATTTCCCTTTCTTTGAATTTATATTCCTCGGGATACCGGAATTAGACTCTAGCTCGACAATTGTAAGTATTTATATATCTTAATAATACTGCAACATAGTCCTTATTTCCGTCTTACGTATCCGTACTTCCCGGGTCATCGAGACTAGACTCCAATTCTAATGATCATACTCTATTGATTATACGCACCGATATTTTTCATAAAACCCGTTACCCGTTATTTTCCGATGTTACATATTCTTATATTTATCCGAAATACCGGGATTAAGCTTTGAATCTAGGATTCCATCCATTTATAAGTTTTAACAAACCCATGAAGCAACCACTTGTCCACTTGTTGTTGTTAAAGAATTGATTGCTTCTATAATAAAACCCCACTAGTCTACATCTTTATAAGGTCAATACATATTACTTTTAGGGTCCGCCGATTTAGTTTTATTCTTATTATTATTCTTATTATTATTACTATTATTATTATTATTATTATTATTATTATTATTATTATTATTAATTAATTACACGGCTTAATAGCCTTTTACAACAGGTTTATACATAATTAAAATACAACAAACGATTAAATGTAAAAGAAAAATAAAGGGTATAGATGTAAAAAAGTATATATACATAGTTTAAAAATAATGAGGTTAGACATGTATGTAAAAAGTATATATGCAAAAAGGTGTAAAGTAGCAGGTTTATACATAATTAAAATACAACAAACGATTAAATGTAAAAGAAAAATAAAGGGTATAAATGTAAAAGGTATATATATACATAGTTTAAAAATAATGAGGTTAGACATGTATGTAAAAAAGTATATATGCAAAAAGGTGTAAAGTAGCAGGTTTATACATAATTAAAATACAACAAACGATTAAATGTAAAAGAAAAATAAAGGGTATAAATGTAAAAGGTATATATATACATAGTTTAAACATAATGTGGTTAGAAATATATGTAAAAAGGTATATATGCAAAAGTGTAAAGTAGCAGGCTTGTACATAATTAAAATACAACAAACGATTAAATGTAAAAGAAAAATAAAGGGTATAAATGTAAAAAGGTATATATATATACATAGTTTAAACATAATGAGGTTAGAAATATATGTAAAAAAAAGTATATATGCTAAAGTGTAAAGTAGCAGGTTTATACATAATTAAAATACAACAAACGATTAAATGTAAAAGAAAAATAAAGGGTATAGATGTAAAAGGTATATATACATAATTTAAACATAATGAGGTTAGACATTTATGAAAAAAAAAAAAGTATATATGCGAAAGGTGTAAAGTAGTGATCTCAGAAATTTTTACTCACCGATAATATAGCAATATTAAATTTGAATAGCCAGGTATATATAAAAAATTTAAGACATTATATAAAAAATTAATATTTTGAAAAGAAATGATCATATAATGATTTTTTAAATTTTGAGAGAGATAGATTTAAAATGTCGACATATGTAGGTAGTTCATTGCCAAGTTTGTGCATTGATAACAAAATTTTATTATTCTTAATATGATGTAATGAATATGGTTGCATGATTGACATCTTCGTCGACAGTCTGGAGAAAGTAAAGTTTACACTTAAAGAGGCAATACTGCTTCGTAACTGACTTCAGCTGTTAATATGTAATGGTGGGTAATATATATTTTTCGTACACATTGCCGCTTTGTACTTTATATTTTTAATTTCTGTACTCATGTTTCGGTGCTATTCCGGTACTTTTAATAATTTTGCTACTTGTAATTTATATTGTTTAATGTATGTTCTTTTAATTTTATGATATATTTTTTCATGTAAAAGCCTATACGCATTGCTGCTCGTTACCTACTCTACATTTTTAATTTTTATACTCATGATTTGGTGCTATTCCTGAAACTTTTAATGTATGTGCTTTTTGAAATTTATTTTATACTCTTTATGTAAAAGCCTAATGGGCGTAAACAAATAAATAAAAATAAATAAATAAATAATTTTTATTATCATCTCGAATATTTGATATCCACTCTCCGGAAAATTTTAATATATTTTAAATCATTTTAATATAATTTATCATTTTAATATGGTTTAGGAATAACGGAATTCTGTAATTTCTACGAGTATAAACAACCCCAATCTTACCAAATCCATTTTATGTAGTGAAAGACGCGGGACTTATATTCTCCCTAAAATGTAAAATGAACCCGGTCTAGATGAAACATCCTTATTTAGTTTCAGGACAACGAGGTTTACGCGTTCCACGAGGAATATGATATAACCCGATCTAAACGAAGGTAATTTTATATAATTTTAGGACAGCGGAACTTACAAATTTCATAAAGTATATCGTGAAGCCAATCTAGGCGGAGACACTACGTATATTTTAAACAGAGTAAGAGTTTAAATTTTATCATCAGGCCTAATAAACCGCAAGAATGTCCTAGGCATAGTAAACAAAATAGCGGTCAAAGCTGTAGTGTTTCTATGTTCACACGTTTTAGCTCAAAACGAATACTATAATTTTCACATTTATAATACAAGACGCGAATTTCTAAACGAATCATTTTAAAATAGTTCTGATTGAAATCTACATGTTTCATATTTATTAAATGAAGACGCGAATTCTAAACGAAACACTAACATTGTTTAAAACGGGACCCTATATCTATATATATGCTTAAAATGAAACGCGAATTCCCGAACGATAGCATTTTATATAACCAAATGTAACGAAATCTTATATAGTTTATAAATAAGAGGACCCGGCCCCAGGCGGTTTTTATATATTTTCAATATAACGAGGCCCTATAACATCTTTATAAGTATAATACAACCCCGGTCTAACGAAACAATGTACTAGAAGTTTTTATATGTTTGAATACATGATATACGTTTTTTTTTATACACGTTTTTATACGCGAGATTTACGTCTTCGTACAATACGAAGTACCCCAAATTATACAATCGCGAAGTTATAACCAGAACTAATTGAAACATTTTTCCATAGTTTAAGTCCGCGAGGCAAATATCTTTCATAAAATATAAAATACCCGAATCAAATTAAACATATTTTTACCTTATAGGCTTTCCCCAACGCGCGTAATAATCCCGGCCACATGAAACGGTTTTATATGTTTTAATAGCGCGGGACCTATGTTTTCCTATATAATATAAGATAACCCGGGCCGAACGGAAGCAATTTTATATACTTTATAAAATAGTGAAACTTGTACTTCTGTATACCGTAAATAAACCCCGGCCCCCACGAGACTATTCTATATAATTTTTTTTGAATAATGAAATTTCATACATCTGTAAAATTGTAAATAGACCCCGATTCTCACGGAATTACTCTATATAATTTTAAACGAAATGAAAATCTAGATTATTATGGGCTGAACCTGATACCCCGCGAGATCAGCTATATATTTTTCACTAGACGTATTTTTAATCCCAGAATTTATTCGCTATAATTTTAACGGACTCTTACTATTAACCATAAACAAAAAAAATTATTAAAATAAACTAAATATTCTTTCGATAACTAAAATAAACCCGGTCTAATCGAAAAATTTCATATAACGAAATATTATATGCCTTACAAATGTAAAAATTAAAATGTGACCAAGTTAAATTAATTAAATTTTAGCAAAAAAATAGGTTATTTTATAAGACTTATTTAAAATCGAATCTGTTAGTAACAACCCTTTTATCTTTTAACAATTTCCCGCGTGTTTAGCATAAAATAGGTATCTTTATAACGCACAACTAGTTTCCAGAGATCCGCCAATACTATACTTAGTAAAACGAGAATTTAACTAAATTTGAACTCTACCGTTTCCTGAAATTCTGTGAATATTATTCTGTGAACCTAGTAAGACGACAAAAATAATTAACTTTATAGAACACAGTGATTTCCGAAGTTCCGATATGCCAGATTAATTACCTTTATAAAATAAAATCAATCCCGTACTCTGAGTTAAAACTCTTTTGACAGGACCTCGCGTATTTAGCATAAGATAGGTATTTTTACAAGATTTATTAACAATTTCCCGCGTGTTTAGCATAAAATAGGTATCTTTATAACGCACAGCTAGTTTCCGGAGATCTGCAAATATCAGTTCTATATATGCCTGACTAATCAACTTAATAAAGCGCAGTAATTTCCGAAGTTCTAATATGCCAAATTAATTACCCTTTATAAAATAAAATCAAACCCGTACTCTGAGTTAAAACTCTTTTAACAGGACCTCGCGTATTTAGCATAAGATAGGTATTTTTACAAGATTTATTAACAATTTCCCGCGTGTTTAGCATAAAATAGGTATCTTTATAACGCACAGCTAGTTTCCGGAGATCTGCAAATATCAGTTCTATATATGCCGGACTAATCAACTTAATAAAGCGCAGTAATTTCCGAAGTTCTAATATGCCAAATTAATTACCCTTTATAAAATAAAATCAAACCCGTACCCCCCTTTTCTTTTATCGTGAGCAATGTCGAAGAGTATGATTACCCGTACACAAATTTCACTAGAAATTAAACTATAATTTTCACCCACTGAGACACTCTAAGTCGACGGTAATTATCACTCACGGTAATTATCACTCAAAAAAACAACCGACGCAGATTTTGCGCTCTCGTAGACCGTCACCAACTGCCCGATTTCTGCTGTGTCTTGACATTTTAAACCCCCCCTAGCAGCCAAAGGTCCTAAGTCGTGTGTTTCCAGGATTTTCAATATCCTACTTTCCTTGAAACCAAATTCTTTGTTCCTAAGATTCAATTTGGCAAAAAAAAACCATATCTCCACTCGGATATGTCAGTTGATCCCACCTCCTATTGCCGTCTCTATCCCCATCCCCGTGCCCGTTTGGGACGGACTTGGTGGCTTCAGACGGTTTGAACTCGCTTCACAAGCGCGATAATTAATTTTTAATATTTAATTTCTAAGTTCAGTCCATATTGTCGTTTGATCAACCGTAACCACAATCTATCGGGTACTCCCCTAATCATAGTTGATGTTTCTTCATTATCTACCATTATCCTGTCCCGTTCTCCCGTATTTCCGCTCGTCTTTATCGGAAATTTAACGTTTCTTGGCCGCTATATCATGGGATCAATTTCCATATATTCACCACGTGCACACTGCATACCTAGATATAACAATCATCCAAAGGCACTATACCTAATTTTAAATTAATTTTGGGCGATCTTTCCTCGTGGGTCCCCAATGAATCCTGTCTTTTGGCCGCGACTCTCCGCGCACAGGGACGTATTAGCTCCCTCCGTTGCGGAATTTAAACATAATTTGTAACCATTTATTATTATTTTATTGGCAGTAAGATTGATCCACAAGATAACTATGTTACATAGACAGTGAATATTCTCGAACAATATAATACTGGAAGAGTACTATTCGCTATAACACAATAAACTATTAATGTAAGTTAAATTAAATTTTTAAATTCAGTGGAAGATTTTTAAGATCGTTTTGCTTTTAATTTTTTCCCAAAACAAAATAAATAAACAAATAAATAAACACACAGATACACACTCACACAACCCACTATTGGACATGTTTTTATTATTCTTTTATCGATTGTATGTATGTGTTTTCGCGTAATTGGCCCAAAACTCTGTGCATCAATTATTGTCTTTTCTTCAAAGATTGATTAATTATGTGGCTGTAAGAAACCCAATAAATGAAAACAAATAAAACAAATAAGTAAATAAACCTCCAGTGCCGCAGGCAAGGCGTCGGATTAATTCAGTGCTCATTCATTGCCAAGGCACTGGACGCCTCCGCTGATAACTATATACCGCTCACCATGTTCTTAGAGGTGTGTTGAAAGATTGCTAGTATCTGTCGAATCGGTCTCAAGTAGTTGTCTGTATTTGTACGTTTATCATTGTTACATGCTCTTGCTATATCCGTTCCACTTCACATTATTGTTCCTCCCGTCTTCGAATTTCTATCACACTATGTTCTCCTATGTTTTTGGTACTTATATGCTTGCTTTTTACTTGCATTTACTCCTATATATATTTGTTTCATTTATCCATCCATCTATAAGATCCCCATACGCTTTATCCTTTTATTTCATGTGTATATGAGCCGCAAATTCATATTATTTTATTTACAATATTCTTATCTAGATTGTTGCGCGGTATGATTGATGATCCCCAAACTATGCAGAGCATTGGTTTGTATGCTCCTGACAATTACACTAGACATCGTCAGCATAGATCGTTTCACATTCCAATATACAGGACCAACCTGCCGATGGTTATGCCTGTTGGAAGAGCCACAGCCATGCTGAACAAAATCGCTCTGGGTATTGATATATTCCATGTGTCTGAGGGGGTTTTCCGAAGCGGGACTCTCCTACACCTTTGACCAGATTTATGTTATTTTTAATTTATTAAATATTTTCATTTTTGATATATACTTCTAATATGTATGCCTTAAACATTTTGTTTGTCATGTACATATTATCATGAAATAAATTGAATTGAATTGAATTGAATTGAATACACTTGTTCCAATTATGTTTTGTGGTTATTACTAGCAAACCCGGCGAAATCTGAGCTAGAATAGCCAATCGTATACACGTTACCCGTCCTGTTGAAACTACGCTAACGTAGGGCAGGTTTGTAGTGATTACATAGTTAATATATTGTATCTATATTCGAGTATATTATTTTCTTGTCGTGCCATTAATATGCTTACACGTTATCGTTATCTCTTTCCTAACCGTATATACCGTCATTGCACAATTACCTATCTGTTGTAAAGCCTGAAGAGCGTTAGTCTACAGATAAATATAATAGAATTATAGTTAACTTTTCTATCTGCCTACGTTATCCGATTCCCGCGAAACGAAAATAAATCATTATCCGCTCAGTTAAGGTCACCCCTCTGGTATATCGTATACGTTTTAATCCGTGTTATTACAAATTATTTATGGGCGTTTTCCTCTCGCGATCCCCCGATTAGGACCTGCCTTCCTTGCCTTTGCTCATATTCTGCTATCTCTCTCGCGCGGCAATCCACTTAAGAAGGCGATTAATGACGTTTAAGCGGTTTCAAAACCACAGCAAAAAAGTCTATAATTCAGAAACCTCGTGGAACTGTCAATATCATCGTCACCTTAGAGTAGACGTTAATCGGTTTTTTAACGGCCCTAAACGCAATAATCGCGACCCAAATCTACGAAAGCCGTGTTCAGTATTTTTTTTGGGAAGCACATGTGGACCGCTCGGACCGCGCCGATCGTCAACCATTTGTACCAAACGCGGCTTTACCACAAGATTAATATGTTTTATAAGAATTGAATATTAACTGCTCGTAACCTATATCCGATCAATCGCTACTAACTCCGTCCCAATACTAGCGTTTCATCATCCCCAAATTTTTGCAGCGCCAATACTCCGCCAGGTGGGTTTAGCTCAATTTTTTCCCGCGTAGCATTTAAATCATCTTAGAGTTCAAAAAAAAATAATAAAATAAAATAAAAAAAAATCTATAGAAACAGGTGATTCATCACAACCCTCAGTCCAAAATTATTTAAAATACCCACTAATATCCCACAACAATACCCAAAATTATTTAAAAGGCATTCAATGTAATATGGACGCATTCAACAGCACCAGGACAGCATGATATAAATTTAGCATCTAATCATGCTGTCCTTTGAAATTGTATTCTTTTATGACACGATCGCCCTTTGCCAAATTTATATAACCTAATTTAACGACCATTGCGAATTCGCAGAATTTTTAATTGAAGTGCAACTTAAATAATCTTTTCCACTTCTTTTACACGAGACTGTAATACGAGAGGATTGGAAGCAAAAGCGCCACTTTACGATGAGAATGCAGGGCGACGTGTTTGAATACGATCATCTGGCAAAAAGCATCAATTTCTATTTATAATTGATTTTGAAAGCATGTGTGTGTGTGTGTGTGTGTTTTAAAACCATATTATTATTATAATGAATAGAAGCATATTAGATCATTTATGGTTTACGCAAAAACAACGCCATAAACATAATAGAATGTTATCAAAAGAATATTATCAAGAATAGAAGCATATTAGATCATTATAAAGAATATAATGTTATAGCTAGACAGCTATATAGGCGCTATATAAATTAACATAAACATAAACATAATAGAATGTTATCAAAAGAATATTATCAAGAATAGAAGCATATTAGATCATTATAAAGAATATAATGTTATAGCTAGATAGCTATATAGGCGCTATATAAATTAACATAAACATAAACATAATAGAATGTTATCAAAAGAATATTATCAAGAATAGAAGCATATTAGATCATTATAAAGAATATAATGTTATAGCTAGACAGCTATATAGGCGCTATATAAATTAACATAAACATAAACATAATAGAATGTTATCAAAAGAATATTATCAAGAATAGAAGCATATTAGATCATTATAAAGAATATAATGTTATAGCTAGATAGCTATATAGGCGCTATATAAATTAACATAAACATAAACATAATAGAATGTTATCAAAAGAATATTATCAAGAATAGAAGCATATTAGATCATTATAAAGAATATAATGTTATAGCTAGATAGCTATATAGGCGCTATATAAATTAACATAAACATAAACATAATAGAATGTTATCAAAAGAATATTATCAAGAATAGAAGCATATTAGATCATTATAAAGAATATAATGTTATAGCTAGACAGCATTCAAAAGAACACGAAAGAAGTTTTTCTAGTAAGTAAGTAACTTTTTTCAAATTAAAATATATATATTTATTTGGAATATCATATTGAAGCTTATAATACGGGCTAGCCAGGCAACTTTCCCCCGCTTTCTTCTTACTGGACAGAGCTAGGGAATGGTCTTTTGATTGTGATCGACCTATATCAAGGAGTATTATCAAAAGGTTATTATCAAGAATAGAAGCATATTAGAAGCATTTAGAAGCATCAAAAGCATATTAATTTTAAATCTCTGCCCCGCCTTTAAAATTAGTTACAAAAACGTTTATCTAAATTTCATCTAACGGAGCTTTTGCTTCTTATTCTTATCCCTTCAACAAATTGTATTTTTTTATCTGTTTAATTTTACATTCTGCCCCCAATTTATCGTTCAAACTTGCCTGTGCCTACGGGTTCAAGCTGTAATGTGCGGCGTTCTATCGAATAGGCCTAACCTGCAGAGAAATGAAGTAAATAGCTTAAGATAGAGTAGGTAGTGTTAGGGCGTAGGCTTTCTCCAAGTCGTTACCGTATTTTGTTTAGCCTAGTCCTTCGAGACAGTTCTGTGTCAATATTGAGACTGGGCGGGTTCGGAGGTGAACGCCCCGCAGATGTGGAGGACGTATTCCGCAGTGCGAAATGGACCACGGCGACCACACGCAGCATCCGTGTCTGCCCACGGGTGTACTACGTGGGCACACACGTGAAGGGGTCACGTTAAGAATTCACCAAGTCCGTTTTTAAAATTTAAAATAAATTGAATAATCTATCAAAAAAATTTTGTCGCACCGGAATACAAATCAATAACATTTTTATTATTTTTTATACATTTATTAGAGAAAAAAAAGATTATATTATTTGTATATTATCTACTTCTTTTATATGAGTAATTACACCAACATGTTTCGGTAAAACCTTACCATAGTTAGGGTGTTGTATAACTGTCAAAATATCAGAATGAAATGTCTGTTATTTCTTGTTTTTCTAAATTATTTGAAAAATTATTTTTAAATATTATTACTATGAAGTTCTTGATTTTTTTTTTTTAAATAGAGATGCGAACACGGAATTCGTGTCACATCAATATTCTTACTATTTTCAAATTAAGCTAAACGCTTGTGCTATGAAAATATGAAAATAGGACTAACTTGCTTGTCTGGAGTGAGATTCGAACCTGCGACCTTTGGATCACGAGGCGAGAGTCCTAACCACAAGATCAACAAGCTACTCGCAATTATTGGAAATTATTTTAGAATTGGACTAGTAGTTAAATTTAATTGATTATTAATAATATTTTTTTACTATTACATGCTTTACTAATTTCTAATGATTCTAAATTATTCAATTTCAGATCAAAATTATTTATATGTAAAATAGAAAGTCCTAAATTTTTATCAAATCCGTGATCATTTTCTAATAAATGATTTGAAAATTCAGAAAAACCATGATTTTTCAGACGTCTTAAATGTTCTTTAACTCTTACATTGAAAAGTTTATAAAAACCTGAATTGTTTGAGTAGTTTACCTGTATTATTATTTGTATAAAATGCAGGTCTAATATTTTTTGGTAGATATTTTGAAATTTGATTTGATGTCATTTTTATTTATTCCTTCCATAGGAATTCCATGATCTTCAAAGGCATTGCCTTCCAGCCCTTTCAAAACTTGATCAGTTAAAAAAATAACATCTAAATTTACTGACTTCTTGAACGTCTCTCTTAAAAATTAAATTAAAAATTGTCTATTATGTAAAATCTTTGACTAAGCACCTTCTTCACCCGAGCGCTTCACACAATTATTTATAAACTGTAACACAAATAAAAGCATTTTATCTGCCTGGATTATTTTTAAACGAAAACCTGTCATCATAAATTTACACTAAAATTTCTACAATAACAAAACACCTTCACAATAAGAAAGTTAATACTTTTTAAAACCAAACTATGAAGCGTGAGTGTTGAAGGAAATAGGGATAGAGGTCGTCTTCAAAGGGCGACCCGGCGTAAACAGGTAAACCAGATATCGGAGGATGGCGGTGTCAGAAATTTCAACAATCGACGAGTGTGAATGAGCAGATGTCTGAAAGTGAAAGAGGTAAAACATGTTAAGTAAGAAGAATTCTAACCTCTCTGCTTACCCCTACGAGACAGATTTATTTATTTATTTCTATTTTGGTTGAATATACAAATTTTGGTTGGACTGTGCCTATCTCACTAGAAATATCTGTGTAGAGACAGGCAACGTTTACAACAGTATGTAGATACAAACCATAGTATGAAGATATATAGTAAAAATAATAATTTGTATTTAAAGAAGTATTGTATATCAAAGTAACATAATAAAAAATATTGCATATACATTATAGTGTGTATTAGTGTGTTTGTGTAAGCGTGCCTATTTTATCTCTCCCCTTGTTTTGTATCCACTGTTTTATTTTGTATTTTATGTTAGGGTTGTATATTGTGGTTAGTCCAGGTTGCTTTAATTCATCAAGTATAAAGATGTTTTTATATTTCTCGTAGAAACTTTACGCGTCCATAAATAAGTACTTTGTTCACCATTCGCCATTCACCAATTCACCAATTACAACACTCATGTCCTAAGAATAGGGGGGAGAGGAATGGGTCTGGTCTTATTGGTTTGCATTATGTTAACAATCTTGTCTTGGGCTCTATTAAATAACACTATCTGTAACCCGCCAAAAATGATGTACTTTTACATGCTTGAATTTCAGTGGACTGGTTAACTCATATGAGAGCAGCACAAGACAGGGGAATATGGATGCACCTTGTCGAGTCATTGGGCCTCCGACCTTACGAGGACAAGGGGATGAAGGTGATGATGATGATGAATTTCAGCTTTAAAATAATTAGTAGTGTTATTATTGTTTTATATGTCATATAAATCAAAGCACACAATTATTTTTTACTATTTTTATCTAATTTTTAAAAATAAAATGTGTTGGAAATTTCATATTGTAATGATTCTTTGATAACAATATTTTTGGTCAGTTATATAGAGAAAAAAAATACTTCAGCACCAAGTTACGGCTGTGAAAACAGACAGCTAGTGTAGTATAGAGTTAGTGATGGACATTGTTACATAGAGAATTATATATTTGTATAATGATTTATCATAAAAATTCGAGAGATGCAGAAATGAGTCGCTAGCAAATATTGGTAGAGCTAGTGACGGACATTGTTACGCATTTTGCATTTGACAAATGTCTCCACATTTCTCGTAGTGCATGAATATTTTGTGTTGGGTTAGTTTCTTGAAAATGCATCTTGATACAGAGTTATACAGAGAAAAAAATATTTCAGCAAGAAAATACGGCTGTGAAAACAGATAGCTAGTGTATTATAGAGTTAGTGATGGACATTGTAACATAGAGAATTATATATTTGTAAAATGATTTTTCATTAAAATTCGAGAGACAGAAATGAGTCGCTAGCAAATGGTGGAGTTAGTGACGGACATTGTTCCGCAGGTAATTATATACATATATGAATTGTACGCCTCGTCAATATTGACGTGACGGCATTTGACAGATGTCTCCACATTTCTCGTAGCGCATGAATAATTACGTCTGGTATATTTTGTGTTGGGTTATCATAAAGGTGTTGTCACCCCGAGGATGGGGTGGACCGTCCGCAGAGAAACGTGCCGCCGATTTTCTCCCATTTCGTCACGGCGAGCGGCGAGTACCCACCGCGTCGGCGATTTTTTCGCGTCTACAATTCGCACAGGGCACTGACCCCTCGCCCGAGTTGTGCCGGCTCGTCATGAACCGGCTGTTGTTTCGACATGTCATAATTGCCACGTCGACACGTCGATACAATACAAAAATAAGCCATTTTCTCCATTTCAGGTTACACGAAAATAATATGCACTTCTTCTCTTTCTTCCTATTTTTCTTTCTAGAGCTTCGGAAGTCAATGACCACTGTCATTGACGTCCCTATAATATATTGTCATCCTAAGCAAATCTTAGAATGTTACTCTTATTACATCTTTTCGTCTCTCCGATAATTTCTTTTATTAGTTCAGAAATTTTTGAGTATGTTTAAATTTTTCAAGAACACAATCTGGATTTTGTCCCCAGATCATTAATCAAGGTATATTCTCATAAAGATGAGACATCTGTAATATATTGTGTTTTTCTTATGCTTCTGCTTTTTATACACTTGCTTTTTACTTTATATTATATTTATCTTTTTATATTTGTATCTGTATTTTAAGTATTTTCTTTTCTCTTTATGTCATTATTATGTTTACATGTTACTGTTTTTTTTCTCTCTTTAAACTATTTATTCTATTAATGTACACTTACCTATCTGTTGTAAAAGTCCTGGTTAATTAATAAATAATAATAAATAATATTCGTCTCTAAGAAGAAATTTTTATATTGGAAATTAGGTATGGAAGTCTATTTTTGGGTATTTATAGTATTATTATTATCGTACGGCTGGGTTAAGCGATCACTTTACACAATGTAACGTTCACCCATTCGACCCATGATAGACAATCACATATATAAAATTTAGTATGTTACAAATTTTGCATTTCTGATCGTGTTGGTAACTTCAGCACTTCATTTCAGATTTTCTGAGGATTCCTTTTGTGCGGACATTGTCAGCCCGCGTCTCTACAGCGTATGCCATAATAGGTCTTGACCTTACTTTCAATATGCTATAATTCTTCATAAATTGTTAAATTATAACATAATTTTTCACTTAATTATTTACATTCGGCCCTATACTGAAAATCGCAAGATTGTTATTTTGTTGATTGTTAACCCAACACACAAAAATAGACGGAACATATTTATTTACGCCCGAGAAAAAAAAGATTTAATTAATTTACATTTATGGCTTTAGCAAATTTAAATTACTTAGATTAGAGAACTTAGAAAAATAGTTGTGAATCTACCCATGTAGTAATTAGTATGATATATTGACAGAGGGAGTGTTGAATGTGGAGTACAGTTGCCGGCAAACTTCTTGAAATTTTTTGGCGTAGTGGGGGAATGCACAGAAGACAAAATTTGGGTCTCTTTGGTGGAATGGTAGATGCTCAAACTTCCCCCCACTATGCCGTAAAATTTCAAGATGTTTGCCGGCTACTGAATAAGGAATTCGTAAATAGGTACTTGTCATTAAAAACCCAAGACAGGAAAATTGCATCAAATTTTTATGTTCGATGAATTCGATGTGATGTGAATTCGATGATGTTCGAAAATATTCGATGGTACAATATCTCTTTACAACACCCAACAGTTTTGCAGTAATGGCATATAAATCATTGTTAATTAAAATACGCACATCGATATTTTGTTAAACATACATTGATTGTAATATCGGACCTCCACGATGCCTGGGTGTTCTTAAAAATAATTGTTTATTTGATGTCGAAGCGATATTTACATATATTATCACGCAAACCAGTCAATACAATCTGGAGATTTGTCAAAAATGTAATATTTCAATCTCAAGACCCTGATGGATTTTAGTGTCGAAACTCCACAGTGTCTGGTCCGAAAAGACACGTTTATTTGATGCCGAAGCGACATGGATGTCGATCATCACGTATATTAGTCATAGCAAGCAGGAATTTTGTTAAAATTATAAATATTTGATGAATATGATATAAAAAAGTACTGATATTATTTTAAAAGTGGTAGAAATCAGTTTGTTTCACATTCATCTACAAATTTCTTCATCCAAATATTAAATTAAAGCCAATATTTTCGCCATAATGATACAAATATTAACGTTTTACAGATGTCTTGACGATTCGCTATTTTTTATTGTTGGGGTAAAAATCACCATATAACAATCTTTGTACTTCCAGAATACGGCCGATTGTTTATCATTTCTCAGGCATAAAGAGTATATGCTAAACCATAACCCTAATTGTTATATGATAGTTTTACATTGTACTTAAATGTTGCTCCAGGATTCATATCATGGTCATTAATGATCTGTTGAGTAATCCGTATATTAAAAATAAAAATAAATAATTTGACCTTCTTACAAGTAGATACGTACAGAGATAGCGCAGTAATGAGTGGTACGTGAAGACGATAAATAATCCCAATGTAACAGCTGTTACGTCACACGCAATGTACAAGTCTTCTTTTGAGAAATCTCGCATTAAAAATGATTTATAAACATTACTCCTCAATTAAAAATTCGATGAAGCTGTCTGACGAGACTGTAATTAAAATATTATACTTATCAATTTCGGTTATTTTTTTGTAAGAAAACCACTTTCAATGAAATCTTACCGAAGTGTAAATCTCTGTTGGGAAATACTTCGCTTCTGTGGTGGTGTTGGAGGTCTGGTGCCAATACTGACGTGTATAGTTGAGCCCCAGAGGTAAAAAAAAAATATAAAGTTCACTGAATATTGAGTAATATATTTGTTGAACCAAAAAGCAGCAGTAAGTGTAGAATAATGTCCAATCGATGAAGCACAAATAAAGTGAGGTGTGCGACAGGAACACAGGATGTCTCGTGGCTAGTCGTATTCTTTGAATTTCATCTTCAGCATCATCTTCATCCCCTTGTCCTAGTACAGTCAAGGGGCCCAAGGACTCGATAAGGTGCTTCCATATTCCCTCGTCTTGCGCTGCTTCTGCGTGAGTCAACCAGTCTTCTTCAGACCCATTCTGTTTTCATATACATTTTTTTGTTGCTTCTCCCAGCTTAATCTGGGGCGAACCACCGGTCGTGTTCCTTCTGGGGTTACCAGGATCCTTCTTGGTATTCGTTCCCCTGGCATTCTTAGCACATGTCAAAGCCACCTCGTTTGTGATTTTACTATGTGTAGGAGTAGGGGCTCCATGGCGAGTGTGTGCCTTATGTCAGCACTTCTCACTCTGTCCATCAGTGTAACTCCCCCATTAGAAAACTCATCTCGGCAGCCTGGATCCTTGGTCTCACCACACCACATCAAGGGCTGTAGAGCCAACCGTGATTACGATGATGATTAAAAGCTTAAACATCAGCGATTAGGCATGAATGTTCTAGATGAGAGAACGTTTTGTTGGTGTGTTGGTACGGTTGGTACATAGCTGTTTCTGTCAGGTGTACGGGCAAAAGAGAGATACGTTTTAAACTCAAGCCTGCTTTCATGCAGGGGTGGATTTTCGATTCTGGGATCCATCTTTGACATGATAAAAAAGTAAAAAAGATCGTGAACTACTAAGGAAAGATTTATAATGCACTATTGACGGCCCAGGAATTATACTAACTTTATATAACTTTATAGCAACAGATATAGAATATAGAGACCATGTCATAGGTTAACCCGCGTACTCAGAACTCTTTACAACTCCTTGGTGCGGAGTAGACTCGAGAGTGGCTCGATGATCTGGGGGCCACATGAGGGCAAGTACTCTCTTATGGTGGAGAAAGTCCAAAAGAAGTTTCTGAGATATCTCTACATGAGAGAGTACGGGCAGTATCCTTGGCTTTACCCAACCGAGTTTCTCCAGGGTATGCTTGGCTACAATAGTTTAGAGACTAGAAGGAATGTGTATTTGATTACACATTTTTATCGATTGTTGCGCGGTATGATCGATAATCCTGAAATTATGCAGAGCATTGGTTTGTATGTTCCTGATAATTACACTAGACATCGTCAACATAGATTGTTTCACATTCCAATATACAGGACCAACCTGCCGATGGTTATGCCTGTTGGAAGAGCCACAGCTATGCTGAACAAAATTGCTTTGGGTATTGATATATTCCATGTGTCTGAGGGGGTTTTCCGAAGCGGGATTCTCCTACACCTTTGACCAGATTTTATGTTATTTTTAATTTATTAAATACTTTCATTTTTGATATATACTTCCTAATATGTATGCCTTAAACATTTTGTTTGTCATGTACATATTATCGTGAAATAAATTGAATTGAATTGAATTGAATTGAACAGACCTAAAAGTTAGAGCTCCCGAGCAAACCCGACAAGACCTAGCATACACGAAGCCACAAATAATAGAGTACAATCGTTTTGTTTCTAGGCCTTTAAAAAAAATATATAACGCTTTCGTTTTCGCTTTGTTTGTTGCTCCTGGTTTTATACTTTTTGGAATAGCTCTTTAGTGATTTGGGAGGCCTCTGGATACGCCATTGCGACTTTATTCAAAATAACTTAAGTGTCAATAGCACGAGAAAGGCATCAATGCATATATATCATACGTGATATTGACCTCTGTTTAAACTTAGGTACCTATCCACATTAGGTCGGTTTGATACTTGACAAAATATTTTAAATTTGATAAGCGTTCCCGAGACTACCACTACTCAACGTCCGAACTCTTCAACCTACTTAATATTCACTTTGGAAAGTGTCGTATACAATGATCGTTGCTTCTAAAGGCAGACTCGTATTTATACCTATGAACGTGAAAGTAAACGGGAACCTTATCATTAACCGGGAACAGAAATACTAATCGAAAATTGACGGAAAGCAAAATATGAATTGAGTATATTGGGGATATAATTTTCTTACTAAAATATTTCCTATTCAAGGGAGAAAAAAAAATAAAAAAGAGATCGGGTAGAATAACACTGTCCTAGTTTCGAAACATCTGGAAGTGGATTTGTCAGGGGTCGAAGAGCTATTCCAAGATGGAGAGGATAGACACCAGTTAGGATAACTAGTGGATACTGTCTGTAATCCTGTAACTCCATCGCATTGAATCCACTAGCTCCGGAGTAGGATGGGCATGGAAAAGCAGTGACTGCCGGCTGACTTCTATGAGAATCAATGCTCTTTTTTTTTTTGTTTTCTCTTCAAGACAATGCATGCGGTTGGCGTTCTGTTTCGAAGAAGTCTGCCATTGCCCAGCTTATCTCTTTTAACTTTTCACCAGGTAACACTCTTAATGTGGGTCTCCATGTGAGCTTTTGCACTGTGAGTAGGATAGCTGGGAGTATGTTTTCTTTATGGCAGTCTGGTTTTAGGCAATCAGACTAGGTGATCAGCCTTCCAAATCTGTCGCTGAATAGAGTAAGAGGCGTCGAACTAAATAAAAATAAAATTTAAATAATCTTAGAATTTTTTATTTATTTATAATATTTCTCCGAGCATATAGTTATCGGTAGGTTTATCTACACTACTATTTACATTAATAAACTAAAAACATAATAATAATAAACATACATATACTACTAAACCAGTGCGAATATACCTTTATTTAATATAACAAAATAGGAAGTAGTTCACATGCAGAAATTTCACTGTATTTCACTAAAAAATCGCCACCTTTAGCCTAACCATTTAACCCAATCAAGTCAGGGGACATACCAACGAAACCCTTTGGTATTTTTACCTGCAATTTTATATCTTCTTCTTCCTAAGCCTTCATCTCTCCACTGCTGGATATCGGCCTCTTCCATGCTCTTCCATCCTTGTTTAGGAATTCGGGTTCATTTCATTTGGAAGGGGTTTGGCATTAAAAAAACACGCTTGCCAGACGGGTTGGCTAGTTTTGAAATCATTCGCCCTTAATATAGGGAACAGACGCTGTTTGTAGCCACCCATTATGGGTCAGATTTATTTATAATGTATTTTATTTATCTCCTACCCTCCATATCTGGCGAGTTTTCCCCTATCCGCCACCTGGGGAAGCATCTCCTAGCAGTTACAGGCCGAAGATTATTTTATATCTCCATTATAATTATCTGTCTAACTAAAAGATTTAAAATTCACGTGTGGCATGAGAATAGGAATTTGTTGAAATTAAAAAACATAATAAGTTAAAGCACAAATCTACAAAAAAATAAAGGTATATTAATCAATAGAAGCAACACTTTTTTTGGGTCGAAATCCTAGGATTGGTCTGCAACAAGCACTCCCTTTCTCCACTTCTCTTTGTCACCTGCCAGCCTCTTCATTTCTTTGTTAGGTGCTGCTGCGCATATCTCCGACAATCTGGTCTACGTAGCTTAATCTCGGGCGGCCTCTACGATTGATGCCTTCAACATTTCCCTCGACGATGGTAAAAAGCAGGCCTTAGCAAACCTTATATTATGGCCTATCCAAGTTGCTCGTTGTTGGGCGATTCTGTTTAGGAGACACCTCTTTTCGCCCACCGTGCTCAACACCTATAGAATCAATAGACCTATAGACTGTCAAATTCATAATACAATATGAAATATCTCAAAATTTTTAACCTTACTGAATGTCCTGCGCCTTCCCGTCGGGTTCCCGTCCGCGTTCCCGGCAGGCGCTCTTTCGGGGCGATTGCGCGCCGGCCCCAACGGCAATTGAAGCTTCAACAACAATAGTCAGGGTCCGTAATGGATTCGCATAAATTATCTGTCGCCAAACATCGCGGGGCTCAGGTGGAATGCTAAGCGGCTGCGCTCCTCGGACACGTGGCCCTGGCGCCACGTCCGAGATCCATTCCTGGACAGCATTGTTTGTCTGCTCTCCCGGTGGCATGCACGGGAATTATTTATTTATTTATTTATAATATACGCCCTGATTAAGGGCTTTTACATCATAAAAAAAAAAACAGTTTTTATTATACTCCCTTTCTCATTGTCATCAGATTTCGTGTCAATACACGCGTTGGGTTAATTACTCATTTGTATTGATTCCAATTTGAAAAAACCCATTAAAATTTCGAAAAATCCAAAATCATACTATAATAATGAATTTTTTTTAAAACTAAAATTTGTTAGATCATTTTTATCGTCGCCACGAGTCCGCCTGCAAAGTTTCAGCTCAATTGGATCACGGGAAAATTGTTAAAAATCGATCCAATTTTTTTTTGTCAGACAAGCAAGCAGCAAGCAGACGCTTCGAGTTAAAAGAAAGGGAGTAAAAATCACAAGAAAATACAATATATAAACAGTATAGATAAAATTTGACAATGCATAACAAGACATATAGCTAAGGAACAAATAAGCCAAATCCAAAATAAACTAATAAAGTGTAAGCCCCTCACCAAGCACATGAGCAAGTCGCATTTTTGGAGAGGCGAAGCAATAAAATAAAATGTATCTAAGTAGATTGTAATAGACAAATGTATTTTGATTTAAATGTAGTTTTAATATTAAATTTAAAAAAAAAAAAAAATTAAAAAAAGTCGCGAAAACCGCCCAGATACTCTGCAAGCGATCGTTTATAATAACTATAATAACTCTATAATAACACACAGTTAATGATTTTACATAGACAAATCACTTACTGCCCTCCTAGACGATAGCTTCGTTATGTTCAGTATGCTCATTAAGAAATCATAATTAGTTCGTATTAAATGTATAATTTATGAATCTTGTGTTGAACCCCTTCGATCCTCAATGAATAAACTTTATATAACGGTGATCTTTATAGAGTAAGAGCAGGCGACCGCCAGACTTACGTTATAGTATCAAATCTGAAATATTTTCTGTAGATGCACGCTATAGAAGAAGATTGGGATATTATGACATTTGAGTCCGGGGGATTGTGGCAGATGACAGCCGATACAGGTGCAAAAAAATGATTTTTTATTTTATTTATTTATTTATACTGTAGATACATATTTTTTTTATAATAAATTGATTCTATATTATTACATTTTTACAGACATTATAATCCCCATAATATGAGCCAAAGTTCGAGCTTATGGGAAGAGTATTTACAAGCTAAATTAAAGTATAAAATAATAACTAAAGAAAAAAAGTATAAAAATAATGAAAGTATTAAAATATAAAGTACAAAAGAAGAACTAAAGAATTAAAGTATAAAAGAGACATGTGGGCAATGTTACAATGCATCGTTGTCGAAAATCAAGGATTTGACTTCTTTCTTAAACTGTTCGTATTTTGGAATGTTCCTTTCTTGTAATTTGTTTTGCGACAACAATGTATTATACCATTTATCTCCCAAGTATGTATAATGATGTTGTGCTATGGTGGTTCTTAAAGATGGTATCTTTAGTTGTCCCATTGTTCTATGTGTACTACTTATAGAGTCTAAGGGGTGAGATTTATTTATAAAATATTCTTTGTAAATTTGGCACAGGGAGTTCGTTTTGTATATTTTTGTTAGTGATGGTACATTAAATTCTTGAAATATATTTACAGTGGATGGTCATAAGGTTTTTTGAGAATCGTTTTAATAATTATTTTTTGCATTATGATTAATGACTGTACGGTGGACTTATAAGCCCCTTCCCACCCAATAATACCATACTATAAGAGGCACTGCACTATCGTGTAATACACCATTTTAAAAGTATTTTTGTTTAATATATTGCGTAGATTGTAAAAAATTTAGATCAATTTTCTCAATCGTTCCACGGTCACATTGACATGGTCTTGCCATTTGACATGTTTGTCAATTGTTATTCCTAAATATTTAATACTAGACTTACGATTAAGTTTAGTGCACTCAGTGTTGCATGTTACATTATTTTTTAACATTTTATTTATTTATTAATAATATACGCCCTGATTTGGGCTTTTACATTATAAAAAAAGAGGCGTAACTATCTAAGTATATGACAAAAAATGATATTAACAATATAAATACAAAACAAGAAAGTAATTAAAAATCGAGAATTTTTTTATAAGATGAATACAACAAATAATAGATGACAATATACAGGGTTATTTGGAAAACATTAATAACCTCGCAGGACTATATTTCTACATTAATTATGAGCCGAAAATCTCCAAGCAACCATGACCTATAATATCAATAGTTATGGAGATGTGCGATATTTAAGTTAGCATTTTTTCCAATATTTCTGAATTATTGGGAATATGTATAAATGGGAATGAAAAATTAATTCCCATTTATACAACTCAAATAAAATAAAATAAATCTTCAAATTCCAAATGGAAAACATTACAATTCGAATATCTGCAGGGTTTTTATTATTTTATTTTACTTATATTGAAAAAATGAATTTTTCATAATTGATATAAATTACTGCAATGATAGTTTAACTTTTAGCAAAAAATAGGTCAGAAATATTGAGAAAAAAAAGCAAAAATTGATATCGCACATCTCCATAACTATTCATATTAGGTCATGGTTGCTTGGACATTCTCGACTCATTTATCAAGGCAGGAATTCACCTGTAAAGTCTTTGCCACTAACTATGAGACACCCTGTATATGGAACTAAATAAACAGTGAAATAAATAAATAAATAAAATTCTTATACACGATCGTCGCCAGCACACACATAGGTATTCTTCTCATAAGCACACACATATTTTTATCATATACTATTGTCAGTACACAGTACACACATAATATTCTCACGGGTTATCGTCGGTACACACATACATATTATTCTCATACACGATCATCAGCAAACAGATAGGCATTTTTCTAATGGACAATATTGGCATACATATATTTTTCTCATGGACGATATTGGCATAAATACATTTTTCTCATGGACGATATTGGCATACATACATTTTTCTCATGGACGATATTGGCATACATACATTTATCTCATGGACGATATTGGCATACATACATTGTTCTCATGGACGATATTGGCATACATACATTTTTCTCATGGACGATATTGGCATAAATACATTTTTCTCATGGACGATATTGGCATACATACATTTTTCTCATGGACGATATTGGCATACATATATTTTTCTCATGGACGATATTGGCATACATATATTTTTCTCATGGACGATATTGGCATACATACATTTTTCTCATGGACGATATTGGCATACATACATTTTTCTCATGGACGATATTGGCATACATATATTTTTCTCATGGACGATATTGGCATACATATATTTTTCTCATGGACGATATTGGCATACATACATTTTTCTCATGGACGATATTGGCATACATACATTTTTCTCATGGACGATATTGGCATACATACATTTTTCTCAAACACGATCGTGGACACATACAACATTCCCGATCATCGGCAGCATTAATCGAGGCACCGGAGCTATTCGCGGTGGCCGCTTTTCGTGCCACTCGAGAGTTTGATATGCGGCAGAATAAATATTTTCGTTTCGGACCACCGAATGGAGTGCCCCCATCGACGGAATATTTCAGCCGTTTTGTTTATCAACTCAAACGCGTCTCTCGGCACTCCTTTGTCTCTGTTTCAATATTTACCTTCGTCAACGTCAATGGGTTCGGAGCACACCGCCAGTTTACTTACGATAATAGTAATCTCGGGTCGGTGTCCTCGTGGACCGTCCTCGCCTCCGTCCTATCTCTCTCCGCCTCCTCTCTTTCTCTGTCGTCATCCTTGTTGCTAAGGGCCACGATCTCTTGCGTGGATCCTTTTGATTTCCGACTGGATATGACTTCAGCAAGTCTGATAGGGTTGACATGGCAACGTGTCTTTTTTTAATCATTTAATTTAGCCGAAAAACAATCAAGCCTGTACATTTTGTCCATGATGGTGTAACATTAGCCATCTTCTTATTATATATCTGAGGGAATAAGATATTTCTAGGAAGATCGCTTGTAAGAATTGGACCATTTTTAAACGTGGGAACACTGAACGGTCCTACCGCTTTTACGGCTATGTTTTAGCAGTTGGTACTCTCTTATTCAATTTTCGAAGTTTTCTTATCGCGAAGCTATATTTATCTGCCCACCGTTCCTTTAAGATGAGTTCGACCTCAATTTAAATAAATAACATTAAAATTTATTGAGGTGTAGGTGCGGATGAAGATCAATCTAAAATAAAATAAAACTGAAGAAGTTAAAATAAGAACACAACTTCTACAAGTATGCACATATTTCCAATCATGTTAAATTGCCGACAGAAAAACAACACGGCAAGCATATCGTACTCCCATAGTGGCAAAAGACAAACATTGAAAGAATAGGGATTAGTGTATTCAACACCACATTCTGGTTGACCTCCAAACTAGCTAGGGGAGAGACTCCACATATAGAGCCGACTGTATTCCCAGTTGTAGCTCCCTGGCAGTAAGTTCTATCAGCTCTACCAGTAACATACCAACTACGTGATGGATTCCTGGTTATACCCAACATCAATCGGCATTATGTAAGGAGACGATGATCTATTCCTTCTAAATCCTCTATCGCAGCCTATATTTGTTACGCAAATCTCACAAGACTAGAAGACGTACGGGCCGCCGACACGCCAGGGCTCAAGGGCGAGTCCAAGAGTCTTCTGAACACTCCGTGACCTGAAGCTATCTGCATCGCGTGGTGATAAAGCACTGTAGGACCTCCCCCGCTTTCATTTCTAATGGTCTTCATGGAGAGGAGGGCATGCGACCACCTTCCCAGAGGTGCTTCGAGGAAGTCGTAGATATCCTACCTTCACCTTTGCCATCCTACCCGTGTGGTCTTTCCAATGTTGTCTTTCCAATGCCCTGCTCTACCTAACAAAATCCTTACTTTGCACATTACTCTTATACAAATAGAAATTATTATCTATTCAATTCGAATTCACTTCAGTTCGATCTAATAATGTTATCAATTTCCCCTCAAGTTTGCTCGCGGTTAACTAAAAGCTAGGCTTTTATTTAAAAGTGATAACTTACTTATACGTAGGTGTTCTTTGAAAAGAGTTTTCGCGGAATATTGCCGAGTAACTTTGACACGATTCGCTCGAATGTGGAAATCATAGGTACCTGTTTGAATTTTATCTTCAAGCCGACCTGTTTCCGGTTCAGTTTCACAGTGCAAACCGCACTTGTGATAAGATACCGAAACCATAATCGCGACCAAAGGAACACGACTTTTGTCAACTTAGCCATAAATCCTATACAGATTAACACGGCGGCGGTGCGGTAAATTTGAGGAACCAATTCAAGGTAGGCACGTATGTACGCAAGGAGATAAACATGTTATATAGATAATGGACGTTCATTTAAAGTCAACAGAAAATACTAGAGAGCTAAAAACGCCCAAAGACTTCCATACCTACATTCCCATATAAATAGCTTGCCTCTGTGACACATCTATTAGGTCCTTTCATATGAAATTGGCGTTTTGCCGTACTGGCAAATTTGATCTCAAATATCTTCTCTTTGGTTAGGAATTCCAAATCCAAATTTATACAGCTATTTACTCATGTATTTGTGTTTTGAAAATTATAATTCATTTGTTATTTCCTCAATTGTTTTTTTCTTTGTGTCACTCAGTTTACAAAATGAAAAACTTGAAATATCGCGTTATTTACGAGTACGAGTTCCACCGTAGCACCAGTGCTGCAGAAACGGCTCGAAGGATTAATGATGTGTATGGCGACGGTGCCGCAAAAGAAAACACAGTGCGTTTTTGGTTCCAACGTTTTCGTTCTGGAAATTTCGACCTGCAGAACAAGCCCCGTGGACGGCCGGAGACCAAAGTTGATAATGAAGAATTGAAGGCTATTGTGGAAGCGGATCCATCGCAAACCAAATCCGAGTTAGCTGCAGGCTGCGGTGTTAGTGATAAAACTGTTTTAATCCACTTGAAGCAAATTGGTAAGGTGAAAAAGCTTGAAAGGTGGGTACCTCACGAATTGAGTGAAGCAAATCAACAAACGCACGTTGACTGCTGCGTTGCATTACTCAACCGGCACAATAATGAAGAGATTGTAAATCGAATCATTACCTGTGATTAAAAGTGGATCCTGTACGATAATCGGAAGTGCTCATCGCAATGGCAGAACCCTGTCGAACCAGCCAAACCATGCCCCAAGCGAAAATTGACTTGTGAGCGTTGACAAAAAAGTTACTTGTGAGCGTTTGGTGGACTAGTGCTGGTGTCGTTCACTACAGCTTTCTTAAATCTGGCCAGACGATTACGGCAGATGTCTATTGTCAGCAACTGCAAACCATGATGGAAAAGCTAGTTGCTAAACAACCGAGGCTGGTTAATCGCTCTAGGCCACTGCTGCTTCATGATAACGCTAGACCACACACTGCACAACAGACGGCTACCAAATTAGAGGAGCTTCAATTGGAATGTCTAAGACATCAACCGTACTCTCCGGACCTTGCCCCAACAGATTACCATTTTTTTCGAAATTTGGATAACTTCTTGCAAAG
>JADDOH010005464.1:0-18132 GCA_016648135.1 Agrypnia vestita
ACTCATTGAATTGAACTCGAGAGCCCTGTCATGAACTGTTTTGTTTGGAGTAAGCATTCATTTGCTAAAATTGTTTATGAAAAATAAACATTAAGCTGAACAAACAAATTCGATTAGTTTTCCATTCAGATTCAGTTTCCTGCGCACTCGATTCTAGTGGCTGTTAAATTGTGTTTCCTGTTGATTTTGATATTTTTTCGCTCAAAGTGCACAATGGGCGATTTTAATTAATAAATTGGATTGACTGATTTTTCCCTCTCTCTGAATATCTTTACTGCGCAACATGGTCGATGTTTGCAATTGGAAAATTGCTTTTATTAATAAATTGTTAAAACGCAAATAATTCAATGCAATTGGTTGTTAGTTTGGTTTTCGCATTTTGGTATCGTTTATTAATTATTTGGCTGGTAAATATATTTTTTATGTGAGCGTTTCCAATTATTTACTTGCATTTGATGATTTACATAAATAAGTAACGATGAACCGAAATTCATATTATTCAATTTTACGTAATTGAAATCAAATCTCATATTTTATTTATTGATTATTTGACTCAACATAAATGGAACAAATCATGATCAAAATCTTCTATTTTTCCACGTAGACGGTTGAGTTTATCTGTTGTCCCTCTTATATATGGTTAAAATTCCCAAAAATCATTAAGGCCAATAATGAACACAGTACCTAAATTTAGACTTTGACTTACCAGACCTCACTCGGTAATAAGCTTCCGATACGAACGGACGTGCTCGCACTGCCCCTCGTGACGGAAATTTATTAACAAGACAACCTGAAGATGCCTGTTATGATTCAGGCGAAACTTCGGTTGACGAATGGTCCTTCTGAGAACCAGATTTTGACGCGGGTTACCCCCAAAGAAATTAATACTAACATTTCTAACACCCGTGGAAACCTTCATTATATATATATATTTATATATATATATATATATATACTATAATATATATATATATATATATATTATATATCTATTAATATATATATATAGAATATATATAGATATATATATATATCTATATGTATATATATATATGATTTAAATTTGTAGATGGAGGAATATGGAAACTAGAAAACATAAAAAAATAATTATTTATCAATATTAAAGTGTTGCAGTCACGTGCACCGTTTACAATATAATCTAATTTATATAGTTTTTTAATGTTTAGTATAATGATATGATAAGGCTTTATCATTCTCTTGATAATATAAAATGCCTTCACAAGGCGAAACAGATCCTAAATTAATTAAATGAATAGAACCACAACAAAGTTTAATAATCATACATGTGTTATTTCCGCCTCCAAAATCAGATGAAATCTAGAATTCTGTTCAGAAATACTAAAATATTAGTGTGAAAAACACAATATTAGTATGAAAAACAATATTAGTGTGAAAAACACTCATTAGACCATTACACGCAGCTGAGACATGGGTACTAAGAGAATGAGCGAGCACTACAAGTTTTTGAAAATGCAATTTTGAGGCGTATCTTAGGACCGGTTCTAGAAAATAGACTACAAAAATGAGCTCTATACTTTGTTGAGAAGATTATAAAATTGGGAAGACTTGGTGCCTGGCTAATGTGGAACAAATGACTGAACAAGAAGCATCGAAATCCATTCTGAATTCAAGACCATTTGGGCGAGGGAGCTAAGCAAGGCCAAAATTAATATGGAGCCATCAATGTCCTCAAAAACATATCTGCCTTAAATATTCAGAACTGGAGAGAGCTGGCACAAGACCGGGATTCTACGTGCCAAAATGGAGACATTCATATGGACATGGATAGTGTCTATCATTTTAAAAACGAGCGGGCAAATTCCTAATAAGTAGTAAGGTATAGCTTTAAAAATAATTGCGAGCCAGAAAGCGCCAGAACATTTAAAAACTCGGCCGAAAGTGGAGTTTTGCGCTGTTTGCTCGCGGGGGGGCGTGGGCGCCTACCCACCTGCATCGAGCATGAACTGTTTGCAATACGGCATGTTTCCGGCACGCCGCCCGCACGCCGCCCGCATGCTCCCGAAGAATGCCGTAGTTGGCCGAAGTTTGCCGCCAGAGCCGGTGGACTGGGCCGGGGAAGTTTCGGCGAGAACTTCGCCAGGAAGTGCGAGGGGGGGGCTTTCTCCACCATTTTTACTGAACCAGTCGAGAATCAGAATATGCGAATGTTTATCCGTGCATATTGAACCGTTTTAGTAGCTATAACTTTATTTGCATGCGAAGATTTTGATGGAATATGCTGAGAGTTTACCTGATGCGTATATAAACACATACATAAAAAAAATACATATACCATAAAAATTGTATTATGTATAAGCTTGTTAATCTCTCTAAGAACTCATTTCTTAATTGTATTTAGTGATTTGCGACAGTCTTTCTTTTTTTCTGAATATTATTTACAATTTATTTTATGATTAAAACATTATTTATTATTTATTTATCATAAAAAGTGTATTGTGTAACTAACTAACTAACTAACTAACCATCACACCGTTTCTCCGCAGGGGTAGGCAGAGGCACATTCATACATCTTCATATACAAGTTCTACGGTTGTTGCGGCTTTTAACGGGGCCATCCTCAAATAAACTGTATTGTGTAATTATATCATATTCAAAATGTTCATAAAATATTTACACTTTATACTCTAATTTCACTCTCGGACCATCTATTAATAATGTTAACGGTCCGTTTGTTAGAAAAATTTAAGAAAAAATAGAAAAAATAAAATATCTAAACATAAACAAGTCCAGATTATTTTAAGAATTAATTATTGATAAAGTTTCCCTTAAATTGCTCCTGCCAGAAAGTATTTCAATCTTAAGGTGCAGTTTACAAGAAGCTACGGAGCTTTATTATACTAGCATATAAATGTAAATATGAATAAATCAGGTATGGTAATATTTTTAATGGAGTAGTGTCATTTCTGATTGATTAAAATTCGAAATTTCTAAACAAGCTTCGAGAGTTGTAATGTATATAACATATAAATGTAAACCAGGATACCTTTAAATACTGTTGCTTTTATACGAATATTATTTTTTTAATAAAACAATATTAATGTGAATGATGCGTTAAGAATAATTCTATTACCGTTGGTTTGCTTTATCAAAGCAATCACAAAAGTAATTTATCTTATTATTTATTACTGGGCTAGCGCCTCAGATTAAGCTGGTAGAAGCAACAAAAAAATTGTATGAAAACAGAATGATTCTGGACTGGTTGACTCACGCAAAAGCAGCACAAGACAGAGGAAATATATAAGCACCTTATCGAGTCATTAGGCCCCCAATCTTTCTAAGACAAGGGAATGAAGATGATGCTGATGATTATCATAAAATAAAAAAGAATAAAACAATTTATGTAATTTGAACCTATTAAAAAAATACATATATTATTTATATATTTTACCTTATTACTTTTACAACTATGAAAAACCATAAAAATACTTAAAATCTATATTATCGTTTAAAAGGTGAAAATAAGAGAAAATTCATCGAATTAATTAGTTACACGTTTCGAAATTTTTTACCTCTGTGAAAATAGAGTCCCCACAATTGTAACGATAAGAGCCGTGAACATTATTTTAACCCTGCGGAAATATAATAGTTGGGTCCATTTCGCAATAAGAGGTCTGCAATTACCTTATCCACACGGCTTTTCCGTCTAGCAGAACCATGTTGTTTTTAACATGTAATTAGGCCAATACTTTAACTGTTGCCGCCATACAACAGCCTCGTTGTGGGGTTAAACGGGGTCTTTTGCAATTTTATTTTACCGCGCACCTGACCCCAGTAATGAGGAGTACCCTTTGAAGGAAAAATGGGCTAGGGGAAGTACGTTAAAGGGCCTTTCGCTTAGAAAATGATAGGCAAAGAAAGGTCGAGAAGAGAACAACTAAATTTTATTTCTTATTTTTAACTCTGGCCGAAAATAAGGGCAGTATTTTTCCCCAGAAACTAAAAAAATAGTTGCTAGATCGTAAATAATTCCGTCAAAATGTATTGAAATTCTGCGGGTGATTTAGTACTGGCAGGGATTGTAGGAGTTTCGATACCGACAAGAAGAACGAAATAAATGAATTTGTAGGAAACACGCAAGCGAAACGCTTTCTTTATTTGTAGTACATAGTGCTTCGTATCACTTCTATTATATCTATCCTTACGCGATTACCGCCTTTCATCTGCTCACATAAGCATTTGATACTTATTCCGCGACATGCCTACATAATTTTTTTTATTTATGTAGGCATGCTACCTATTATTTTATCGCTTTCTTCTTATGTATCTACTTATTACTTATGGTATTGAACATTTTGTGTTTTATGTTATTTGAAAGTCCAATTTGGGGCGTATATTATTATTAATTAAATAAATACCAAATGGGAACTCGGCTCTTGCATCTAACCCTTTTGACATCATCCTCATGAATACGCACCATCTTCCATAGTAGAGCAACCGTACATCTCAGATCAAGTTTTCATCTATCAGTAGTTTCACGCTTCTATCGTTCCTCATAGGCAGAATTTCTTATCCAGATTTGGTGATATCTACTACCCCTGTAATTGTTGATACCTCTTATCTCAAAAACACAACCTCAAAAAATTATATCTAATTAGATTTAATATACCTAATAGTAACAGAAGAATCTGCTCCACAGGTATTACCATTGTGGTCCATCTCTTGAGGGTTGAAGCCCACAAGTCTTCAAAATCACTTACAAAAATCACTACACCAGCAAAATCACGCCATTCGCATGGTATTTTTTTTTTACTAAACAAAAATCAGATAAATTCCATATAAATCGGTAATGAATATGTATAAATATTTATAATATCCAAGATAATACATAAATATGCACGTGTTCTCGTAAGCCGCACTTAAAAGGAAGTCTCATGTTTAATTAATTATTATTAAGTTGATGCTTAGCATTCTTCATGAATTTGGCAGAAGGTCAGGTGGTCTGTTTTTGTAAAAAGTCTAAAAAACAATGGTATATAATCTAGAGTCTTTGTCAATTATATCTTGATGTAAAATTATGGGTCATAACATTCAAGAACTTATATGTTACTTGGGTTTTAGACTTTGTGCTGTGTTAAATTTATAATTAATTTATTTGTTTTGGAAATATTACAGATATAAAATTAAGTGATATATGAATATATTAAGAGTGTACATAGACGGTATTCAGCATGTTAAATTATATCCTAGCTTATTTCACATAGACATTGATAAAATATTTTTTTAAAACATGAAGTGTGTTTACATAATCAACATATTAGGTCCTTACATATGAAATTGACGTTTAGTATGGGAGGAACATAAAGCCGATTTTTTTTATTATAATTTATTTATTTAATCAAAGTATGTACCATTGCTATCTATGCACTTTTGCCATCTCATAGGTAGTTCATCGATCCCTTTACTATAAAAACCATTCGGACGGGAATCAATAAAATCTTTGAAGGCGGTTTTGACTGCCCCATCGGAGTTGAATTTTTTCCTTTGCAAGAAGTTATCCAAATTTCGAAAAAAATGGTAATCTGTTGGGGCAAGGTCCGGAGAGTACGGTGGATGTCTTAGACATTCCAATTGAAGCTCCTTTAATTTGGTAGCCGTCTGTTGTGCAGTGTGTAGTCTAGCGTTATCATGAAGCAGCAGTGGCCTAGAGCGATTAACCAGCCTCGGTTGTTTAGCAGCTAGCTTTTCCATCATGGTTTACAGTTGCTGACAATAGACATCTGCCGTAATCGTCTGGCCAGATTTAAGAAAGCTGTAGTGAACGACACCAGCACTAGTCCACCAAACGCTCACAAGTAACTCTTTTGGAGTCAATTTTCGCTTGGGGCATGGTTTGGCTGGTTCGGCAGGGTTCAGCCATTGCGATGAGCGCTTCCGATTATCGTACAGGATCCACTTTTCATCACAGGTAATGATTCGATTTAAAATCCCTTCATTATTGTGCCGGTTGAGTAATGCAACGCAGCAGTCAACGCGCGTTTGTTGATTTGCTTCACTCAATTCGTGAGGTACCCACCTTTCAAGCTTTTCACCTTACCAATTTGCTTCAAGTGGATTAAAACAGTTTTATCACTAACACCGCAGCCTGCAGCTAACTCGGATGTGGTTTGCGATGGATCCGCTTCCACAATAGCCTTCAATTCTTCATTATCAACTTTGGTCTCCGGCCGTCCACGGGGCTTGTTCTGCAGGTCGAAATTTCCAGAACGAAAACGTTGGAACCAAAAACGCACTGTGTTTTCTTTTGCGGCACCGTCGCCATACACATCATTAATCCTTCGAGCCGTTTCTGCAGCCTGGTGCTACGGTGGAACTCGTACTCGTAAATAACGCGATATTTCAAGTTTTTCATTTTGTAAACTGAGTGACGCAAAGAAAAAAACAATTGAGAAAAAAACAAATGAATTATAATTTTTAAAACACAAATACATGAGTAAATAGCTGTATAAATTTGGATTTGGAATTCCTAACCAAAGAGAAGATATTTGAGATCAAATTTGCCAGTACGGCAAAACGTGAATTTCATATGTAAGGACCTAATATTAATTCACATGCGGTCTGGTATACCGCTCATACAACACAGGATTTGGTGCTAACACTCTGCGCCTAAGAGTCCCCAAGCATTACGCGGTGACATGTTTAATTATGATTTACAACCCCTGGTCCTGTAGTAAGTTTGCTTGGTCGCAGGGGTATCTACCAGACAGAAGGTTCGCAATTATTTGAGGAAAAGGGTGTATACGAGAAATTTTGAAGCAAAAGTGCCACCATCCAATATACGAAATTAAGAGAAGCGTTTTTGTTAGTGATTTTAAAGCCAGAGCGGTGATTTTAAAATTAATATGGTTTTAATAAAATTCTACTAAAACACACAAACATACTTTTGAAATCAGTTACCAGTTGTGAAATTGACAATTTTTGTCAGATACTCATATTTTGTGGATAATGACGCGCAATACAAGAGTAAATGAGGACATCGATTCCCCTATATTTTCAAAAAGCTGAAAACTAAATAATAATTAAATTTAATGCTTGGTTAATCTAACAAATATAAAAAATATATAATTTCATCTCTTTAACATTCTAATAAATCAAATTAGATGTTTCGTGCGAAGCCTTGGTATTGATACGTGTTACCATGCATATATAAATATAGGTACATATATATATTTTTTATTATGTAATACTTTTATTTTTTTACCAACAGACCGTCAACAGATCAATAAAAAAAAACATGATTACAAAACACACTATTTATGAAAAACAAATTATGAATAATGTTCAGGACAAAACTTGAAGTGTCGCAAAGCACCAAAAACAATTAAGAAATGTGTTTTAGATCAACACGTTATACAAGGCACAGTGTCGCCTCGCGAGTGTGCAGTGCGCGGGTTCCAAGGTCAATGCCATATGTCATGTATAAGTAGCAGTTCTCAATGCAATACCGAATGTTAAGAGTATTATCTAATGTAAACGCGTATTACATAAATTTATTAATAATTTGCATTTGAATTGAGCCAGAATCCCTAAAACTATATTTAGGTTGCCGTTTCTGGATATCTCGTTATAGTGATTAATAATTCTAGGTAGAGTAGAGAAATCCGCTAAATATCTGAATATATTTTTATACCGATTCCACATTCATGGATGTTAATATTAAAAAAGCTTGCTTTAAAATTCAATAAAAATAACCACTCAGCCGATAAAGGGCAATCAAAGAAAGAGATGAAGATTCTTAATAAGAATATGCGCAGATTCTACTAGGAATTTAGATAAAAAAACATTTATTTAACATTAACACGATTTAAGAAAGTTAAAGGAAACATATTTAAATTTTTTTAAGTCTACGGCCTGCATTTCCTTCAAATCGGGCGCCTTTATTTTCTTCGATACAAGATTTAAAAGAATGTTTGGGACCAACCTTAAAAAAATAGGATTTAAAAAATATTTTAATACGACTAGAAATGTCTTCTTCCTTGTACCGTCCCAACGTATTGCCCAGATAGGCTGTTGAGATCGGCTCTTCTCGTTCTCAGACTGCATCTTCTTCGGTTCTGGGTATCGCTTTCATCCAGGTCGTCTTTCTGTTGAATTTTAGAGCATTGAGTCATCCAGGAGTTCTTTGGTCTCACTCTTAACCGTGCGATCTGATGTGTTCATACCATCTTAGTTATCGTTCTTCTAGCTTCTGTTTATGTCCGTGACACCCAGGCTACCACGAATGCGTGAACTTTTACTCCTATATTTTAGTGTTTTTCCTGCCGACCATCTAAGCATTCGCATTTCTGGTGTTTTATGTTGCCTAGAGCAGGAGTTGTACATAGTCCAACATTCGGAGCCATACATTATCGCGGGTCTAACGAAAATATGGTATATAATGTATATCCTTCCTTTGAGTTTTATAGGCGATTTCCGGTCACGCAAGATTCCTGTTGCGGATCAAAGTTTCATCCATCCCACACCTATTCTATGGTCAAATTGGTAAATGCACCAATTTGGTTTTAAATTTCAACTATGCAACTTTACTATAAGAATATGTTCTTGAATATAATAAATAATAATATATATTATATAAAATTATATCAAAACGCTTTTTGTATTTCTGTACATTTAGGTCAGTCATTTATGTAATCTTTTAACAACTTTTCTCATCTCCAGACTCTCCATAAAACCTTGAGTTTTATTTCTTATTCCCTAATAAACCTTATTCTTCTAAAGTTTCGTATAAAAATTTACAGTTAATTTATAATTAAAAGTAAGTAAAATGAGCCAGGAAGTAAAAATGACAAATGTTGATCACACTGCCATAATTCTGACTGCGTTGGCGGTAGTCCATTTTGTCACCGGCTTACACATTTTTAATTTAAAACGTGCTCTCCACCGATGGTAGAAATTCGTTACTTCTGCACTGTGTTAAGTGTCCCTCGGGCGTACGTAGCAGTACTTTTCTGTTTTAAGGCACCTTTCTTCAGAGAAGTGCAAGGATTACGATTTTATAGAGTTACGAGGCAAGATTTTAAGTGGTATATCTATGCGCTGCACACCAAAGATAAAGATTTTATTTTTAGCTTTGAGTTGTATCTCTTAAACTTTCTTCATTTAAAATTTACAACTGTATCACTGATGATAAACTTACAGCAAAAACATTAAAATTTACAGTTAACTAACTTTTAAATACGACTTTCTTAATCCGATGATCGATTTGTCAATAAAAACCGTTTGTTTTCAAATTGTCAATTTTCCAAAAAACGTTTTTTTCCAAATCGGATACGCTACATTTAAAATATTTCATTAATAAATGCTTACATATTTTTATTGCATTATTTGACCTTTTTTCCGTATCAAGCAAATGTGCATAGGGTAATGTAGCATCTAAGTTAAGGCGGAGGAGCTCTACGAGAAAGAACATGACGTTACATTTTTTTTAATTTTTCAATTAAACAGTATAATATGTGCCTTCATAAGTGCCAATAAAAATAAATTTAATCACCTTCTTGTAAAAAATTACCCAATTTCAAATTAATATTCAGGCTCCCAGGGTGGTTTAATCCCTCAAGGCTCACGTTTTTCTAGTGTATAATACAAGAATTAATATGAGAATATTTATTGTAAATAATTATTTTGGACTTACAGCCTATATTTTATTTTCTTAAATATTTTGTTAACAGTATACAGATATTTGTTTAAGCTTAGGTCAATCTTACTTTAAACTCTGTTTTCATTGTGTTCGGATTGTTGACTTTAGCTTCGAGATATTTGAAGTTCTTGGCAGTTCAATACATCGAGGCATTCAATACATCGAGGTCTACCAACTCCGCCTAGACTAGGCGGTGTTGGTCTACCCACTTGCCCCACAATGTTGCTGTATGGTCTTCTCATTACCATCTATGAAGGGTATAAAACAAACGCAGCAAAAAATTAACCCAAAAATTTAAAAAATAATTTGACTGCAGCCACCAAGGATAACTACTAATTTAGAATATACTGAATTCTAGATTTCATATGTATTTACATATTTCCTATAAGTCTTGAATTCTGTATATTTTAAATAAGTAATCCTCGATGACTGCATTCAATTTTTTTGGACATTGCTGCTGCTGCTTTTACACCCCTCATAGATATATTTTGTTATTATATTTATATTTAGTATATAATAGCTGTAACCCGTCAAAACAGAAGAGAGAAAAGAAAAAAAAGTTCTTGTACTATCGAGAAGTTACGAACGTTACACGAAGTTACGACAGACGGACGGACAGGAAACGAAATTATTATAATTGGGATTTTGTTTTAGCGACGAAGAAATACCTAATCAATTTCCCTCTGTTTACAAAATGAAAATGTATTAATAATTTATGCACGGTTAAATTGTTAGAACATTCTGTAATTTTGCACTCCAGTTCAATATAAATAAGCGTGCGTCCGTCATGAAAGTCAGTACATACTGAAACGCACCTTCACTCAACCACGGCAAGCATAGCTAATATACAGATACACTCTGTGTATTATACGCAATCGTATATCAGTGTATTGAGTGCAAAGCGCACTCGACATAAATTATATTGAAATTTTCTGCACTTGTGTTGAAAATTTGAGTGACGATATACTTTGGCAAAATATTTATTTTCCGGATAAAAAAATATTCTGCTAAATAACATTTAACTTAAAATGTATCTAGATGCAGAAAAACAGTCATGCAACGCCAGTACAGATACCTAGGAACAAAATATTTCAATAATCTTCCAGCGATCATTAGAACTGTACAAGATAGTGGAAAGTTCAAAAAGTGCGTAAAATCATTGAACAATTGAGTCATGGGATTGTAATTTTAACCTTAATATGTCTATTTTTAAATATTTTAATATAAAATTAACATTCTCATATTCAAATATTTGTCATATGTTTTTAAACATACAGTGATCTACCACACTTTCTAAATTCTATGGTTCACACTTTCATGGGACTGTAAAAAATTAAAAAATTCCATCGCAATTAAATAATGTGTAAAATATTATATTAACTTGAGTATAAAAACATTCAGTGCTGTATGCAAAGGTCTCCGCAGGGCATACCTTGTAATGAAATCATATATTTTTTTGAAGTGAAGTAAAGAATAATGACATTCTAAATCTTTTTGTAGTATATAGTTCTCTCTGGTTATGCTTGCTAACGTCAAAGCTTGCTGGTCTTCTACGAGATAATGTACCAGCAAAAGTTATGTAAGCATATTCATTTAACGATAATTGTGTGTTATATATTTAAAAATAATTATTTTAATATTTTTTACAAGTGAGGTATTTCATAAACTCTCAGTTGTTGTACACTTAGTGTAGTTATAAACAATAACTCGTGTCCACGGAAAAGAATTTTGACTGAAGAAAATCTCTGAGACATGGATTTCCTTTCATGATTCTTTGGAGATAACTCTCAACATTCGCAAACCCAATAGTGCAATAGGCCCTGCATTACCGGTTTTCGGTACTTTTTTTTATTTATAGATAAATATGGCTTAATTTCATTACCGAATTCCCAGCAAATAAATTTCTAAGTGCCGGTAAATTATATATCACTTTTTAATGGATTTATAATAATGTTCTTAAATTGTTATATTATGTGGCGATATTTGCAGAAAGAAGTCGAGTCTTTTGTTGGACGGTTCGTTTACGTAAAATTTCGTAGATTTTTCTGCAGCGTAATACAATGCATGCATGTGCATTGAGGATCCGAGAGTATCCATCGCAAAAATCTTCGGAGGCTATTCCGTCTTCCGACAAACTTTTACTATACATTCTCATTCATATTTCATCAATTTATTAAATAGTATCATAGAGTTGCACTGGTTTACCGGGTTTTTGTGCGTCCATCCTGATGAAGATACTGTCGTTTAGAAACTGGCAGACGTTATAAACAATCCATGAGCTTTATACGAAGTTAGTTAGTTTGTTTAAGTTAATAGTAAATTGATTAATTTACTGAATATTTTCACACATATTTGGCAATCTTTTCCAGTTTTATAAAAACGTAATAATTTTATTACAATTTTTCGCACTTTCGTGAGAATAATATTTGCGCTAAAGTTGCGCGAGTTGCGAGCATACGGCGCCCGCACCACGGCGCGGCAGCAATGAAAACAGGCAGTAAAACGATTCGGGCCATTATATATTTTTCCGCTTCCATCCGTCATGTGGCATGTCGGGATATATAAGTAATAACAAACTTATTTTAATAAACTCCGCACACTTTTATATCCCCACGCTAACAACCACTCGTGCGACCGCAGAAAACCCCTCGGGCTAAAAGAAAAATAAGGAATAAATAAACATTTTGTTCGGCGCTCCCATCAACGCCGCACGCATCAGGCCAATAAAGCGTTATTTATTTTGTTATTCGCAAAAATATCGCTAACAATCCGAGCTCCCATATCCACGGCGCGGTGGCATCACATCAGAGTAAATATTATTGGGGAGGCTTCGCTTCTCGCGTTAGGGGTCGAGAAATGATGACATTGATGGACAAAAAACAACCCTAAAAGATAAATAATTGAAGACGTATTTTAAAGGTGTTGTAAATTTGATTTCATTAATTGAAGGCATCCCTATAAAAAGAGTACATATATGCAAAATGAACATTTTTCAGGAGAGAGAGAAATATTCACTTGGCAATTTTGGACACTAATTAACATGTTTTTCTTTATTTATTCATGTTGTTCAGCAATCCCAGTGAGGTCGTCAAACTTTTAGCGTTCTTCATATTTGTTACTACCATATGAATATAGATAAATATAGACGCTTTCTCTACGTTAGCTAACATTTGAGGTCGAATTTCGGCAAGATCGAGTTGGTAACATGAAAAATAAAATACCGCAAATGGTGCATACTGTTATATAGACCATTTTAAAACAATAAAATCACACTGTGACCTAATTTACTATAACGAACTATTTTATAGGGATGCTTTCAATTGATTTCTAATAAATTTGTAAGCTATAAGTAAGATTTTGAAAAGTATCGATATAAATGAAATATAATCGATATTAGGAATAAACAGTAATACCATTAGCATGTACCTAATTACAATTTCAAAAAAAAAATTCAAATTGAAAATTAAATTGATATTTCATTATATTACATGACAGTATATTTATTTATTTACACGGCATGACGAATCATTAAAGAAAATATAGAATTTTGATACCTAAGAATAAAGATTGTAACGGAGTGCATCCGCAAAAGACAAGGCACAGCATAAACCAAATATTGGAGAAAGGCTCTATTAAAAGCTTCAATAACCAGGGAGAGTGCATGAGAAAATGTATAAATGTGTTCAAATCAAAAGTGGTATGCCAGGATAAAAGAGTGTGGTGTTAAATCATCTCTGCCAAACCCTGCGAAGAAACGACGTGATAGTTGGTTATTTAAGATAACAGATATTTAGTGAATACTATGTATACATAAAGTAGTATAACTAAGATTAAAAATTAACATTATTATTTAGCAAACAGCCATAATAAATAAAGTAATACAGATTTACAATTAGAAAATAAAAAAGATTTGTTACCACAAAACAATCAACATCTTAGAATAGAGACAGCGGTTAAATGTACCTATCTATTCAACTTTTATGAAATATGTCTATAAATTTACTGCACTCATTGCCAAGTCTTCGTAGCCTGGTGGGCAATGGTGAGTGAATGTGAGTGAGAGAAAATAGTTAGTCCTTATATACCTATATATTCGTTCTAAGAAAAATCTCTTGAACGCGTTAATAACCGTGAGGTCGAACGAACTTCAGACTTCTAGGGTAGTTTAACCCCTTAACGTCGACACTTCAAGCTACTTCACAGTCCGGTAACGTGATATTTATAGGTACGTAGCTTTCCTTCCCTCGCACATCGCGCCTCTAGTGCAAAAAGTATTTAGGAACGATTCGACGGCTTTCTAGATTATTTAAAAATGTTATAACAAAATCTAGAAGTTTGGTCCGATGTTGCTTATTACACTGCTGGGTCGCACGGTAGCTAACGAGCAGGACCGGTAAAGGACCCTTTGCTTAAAAAACGATCGTTAATGTGTAATCGGTAGGCCCTCCTTCATTTATGTAACCAAATGTATGGCTTAATTTCGTCAATTCCTTTATTACATTCAAGGTGCAACACATTTCCATCAGCACATTGTTTTTTTAGCTGCAAAATGTTTTAAATAATCCTTTTCTAAAACGGGAAATTCCAATTTTTTCGCATTTCACATTTTTCCAGCCGACTGTACTGGAAACGTATCGCTTTCGAAAAACGGGAGACGGGGAATAACTGAAAGTGCTAGGTGACATCTTGAACCAATCGCGAAACGATGGAATAACATTTTTTCACAGTTTTCAATTTCCCCTTTCCTGGATGGCGGGCGGGAGGAGTGGTGCAGAGAGCAAAGAAAAACTATTGGGAATGCTTAGCGAAAAGTGAAAAATGTATTTCCATACACAATATTATATGACTAGCTGTGCCCGCGCGGCTTTGTACGCGTAGATTTGTAGTAGGTACACTGTTTGGATAGTCATATAACTTTCGCGAATCTTCTAGAACATCCTCCTTCCAGAACTTTTACGAAATTTACTGAATGTACAGAAACCTTCTAGACACACAGACACATTCCGCCACTCAGTTTAGAACCTTATAGAACTTTCGGGAATTTTCTAGAAAGTTTTTCCTTCCAGAACTTTCTAGAGCAGGTTTTTCCGGAACCTTCTAGACTCACCGACACAGCCTTTTTTTTAACAATTTGAAGCATTTGCGGCCTTTCCATAACAAAATAATGTGCTAGAAAGCACATTTTCGTCACCCACTCCCACCCTCGCATAGCCACCCCCACCAAACTCGCATATTTTCGATGTGACACCAAGGGCTATCCACCTCCATAATCACCGGAAGGTGGTTGTTGCTGGTTGTGGAGAAAACTTGGCGGATAGGGAAACACGGGTTTCTTTATATAAATAATATATAATATATATATTATAGATTTATAAATGTTAAAAAGATACTAACAAAATTACCTGTTTTTACATCTAAATAATATATGTAATTGAATATGTCTTTAATCAAAATATATTATAGATTTCTCACAGAGACGAAGCTATTTATATGGGAAAGTAGGTATTCAAGTCTTTGGGTGCTTATAGCGCTTACGACCTATTATATGGTTGGCCTAAATGATCACTTTACGTAATGAAATGTTCACTGATTCCACCCATCTATCATCTATAAAAATTTTTGGATTTTTTTTTAATAGATATGCGAACACGGAATACGTGTCGCATCAATATTCTTACTATTCTCAAACTCAGCTAAAAGCCTGTGCAATGATAATAGGATTAAATTGCTGGTATCCTGGAATGAGGCTCGAACCACCGACCACCAGATCACTAGGCGAGCGTCATGACCACTACAGCAACAAGCTACTCATCGCGTCAAAATAGATATATGATACCACTCAGTTGCATATATGATATAATTTTGGTTTTTGTTGTAACCGGGATAAAAGAGCAAAATTTTTTTTCGGTTTTGTTGGATTAAACAGATACGTCGTTATAGCCAATCTTTTCGAAGGACGCGACTTTTACTATAAAGTGCAACTGTAGATATTATTTCCGTAAGCAAGGTTTTTCTTTGAAATTAACATTCATAATCAAATAAAATACGTGACTAAATCGCTATATTTTTCAAATTTTATAGAATACTACCTGTTTGTACCCGGCGTTGCACGGGTTAAGGATTAAGTTGAAAATAATTTTGTGGGAGGAAACAAAGGTTCGATTCGAACGGTATAGATTTGCATCGAAAATATTGTCACGTGTCGTGGCTGCAGGAGGAATTTACGAAAACACAGGATTTATTGATTAGAGATAAATTAATTAAAATAACGTACAAAATCACTTATCCTATTAAATGAAACGCTATTATTAATTAAACTATTTCGCAAATTTAAAACTCGAAAATAGACACTTTATATTCGCTTTAACACTTTATTCACTGTTCACTAAAATATTCCATCAATTTCCGGACTTATTAATTTCGCTTTGGTTTATTTCGCTACGTAAGAACCTTCCAGAATCGCTGTCGAATTACCGCTCGCTTGGCACCACTGGCTTCTCGCAACCCACCGCTACCGCTCGCTTGGCTGGCCTAGCCCGCAGCTCGCGGCTTCCATCGCTTCAATTATCGCTGTCAACGCGCACAAAAAACAACTCACTCCTTACTCCCCTGTGTCGTATTTATATTGGCTAATGCTGCTATACAGACGTTTCCAGTGTTTACTCGCAAGTACTCGTAAATTCCAGATGTTCCTGGAAAGTTGCAGACGTCTCTCGAAAGTCGGAGGTGATTCCAGATCCTTCGGTAGTATTGTGCCAACTTCAAACAACTGTCACTTGACAGAAGTTCGTGATTCTTTTTAGCCTCGTTACAATATATCATGGGGAGGGGAAATGGTAAAAGGGGTGGGAAAAAATGTCACCTATATTACCCGCCGGGTCCTAAAGAATAAGTTTGCAAATTTTGAGAGCGATCAGTCGAACGGTACAGATTTGCGTCAAAAATAAATCAGGGGGAGTAGATGTGGTAAAAGAATAGGGGGGATGTCGCCTATGTTACCCGCCGAGTCCTAAAGAATAAGTTTCCAAATTTTGATTCCGATCGATCCGAAACGGTACAGATTTGCATCGAAAATATATCATGAATTATATTTATGAGTATTAATATTAATAAATAAAATTATCCTATTAAAGTAACTATTAAGCTTTCACGCATGTTATGGTTTTATCACTTTTTAGTTTTTATAACCTAAAATTCTCTCTCTATTCTCTACGCTCTACGCTCTATACGCTCTAATCTAAAAATTTTATTATTATTAATGTTTAGGGATAATGAGGAGTTGGGCAGTTGATGGTAAGGAGAGTGGGTCGGGTGTGTAGATTAAGGGTGGAATTCCATAGGGTTATCAAAATATAAGAAAAAGAGTCTTTAAAATTTATGCATGCTTACTATTTTAAGTCCTTATTTGAGTCCTTTATACAATATGTTCATCATTATAATATAATTATAAAATTAAAATGTATTTTCTAATAATCTTTTATATTTTTACCATATTTAATATCTTATTGCAGGTTTTCTAAAAATGGTCGCCATCAAAAGTAAACAATTAATAATTTAATTTTTTTCTTCAATGATACATTTGTGGTAACGTTATCTATACCTATAAAACTCAATGTCTGTCTGTCTGTCTGTTTGTCTATCCGTCTGTCTGTTCTCTATACATATCTACAGCGTTTGTCCGATTCGACTCAAATTTTGCATACTTATGCTTTAGGACCCAGCGGGTAACATAGGTAACATAGACATTCCCTCCTCTTTCTTTACCCCTTCCCCTCCCTCTTATATATTTTCAAGGCAAATCTATACCATCTAACCGATCGGACTCAAAATTTGGAAACTAATTCTTCAGGACCATAGGTGACGTTTCCCCCATCTCCTTTAGCCCTTCCCCTCCCTTGATATATTTTCAATGCAAATCTGTACCATTCGACCGATTGGACTCGAATTTTTCATACTTATTTTTTAGGTCCCGGCGGGCAACATAGGTTTAACATTTCCTCCCTTTCCTTTTATCCTTTTCCCTTTACCCCCTTGCCTTTACCCCTTCCCCTTCCAATGACATATTTTCAATGCAAGTCTGTACCGTTTGACCGATCGAACTCAAAATTGGTAAACTTATTCTTTAGGACCCGGCGGGTAATAAAGGTTACATTTCCCCCTCCACCTTTATTTTCCCTCCCTCTGACTTATTTTGCATGCTTGGACCGATCTGACCCAAATTTTATATAATTATTATTATTTAGGACCAGTCGGGTAATATAGGTGACATTTCCTCTTCCTCTTCTAATCCATTCCTCTCCCCCAGATATATTTTCTGTATAAATCTACACCGCTTGACCGATTGGACCCAAATTTTGCATACATATTCTCGGCGGAAAAAATATACCACATTTCTTCCCTAGACATCCTATCCATCCCAGCCTTGATAAAATGGAAACAGTGTTTTAATTAGAGGC
>JADDOH010005465.1:0-56274 GCA_016648135.1 Agrypnia vestita
GCTCATGTAGCCGCAACGTGGGATCCTCATCATATACACCAGTCAATTTGACTGCCCCGCGGGACAATATACAAACCTTAAAATCAGACGCGGGATTTCTTCCTGATATGTTTGTCGCCGGGAAGCAAGGACTTCGGGGGATTCCAGCAGGAGCAATAGAGTCTCGGCTTGATCTTGGTCGGCAGCTTAGTGTGGGAGGTTATGTCTAAACAGGAGTTAACCACCGGATGCGGCGATGCTCTGGGGCCGCATCCCCCTCCCCCCTACAGGGGGGGGGGGCATCTAGAATCCACGTTTGAACAGAAGTGGTTAGACCCTTCTTAAATTTCACTTACAAATCTGTATCTTCCATTCCCTTAGAATCTCGGGCTGCGATAATGTCAGACAAAGCTTGCCCTGAGCCTCTGTTGCGCCTAGTTGTTGTGAATATATATCTGTTTGTCTTCCCCTACTATGTACTATGAACAGATTGAGCAGATTGGACAACGTGAGACGCGCTATCGGTAGGTTTCTACTTGTGTTTTGAATATAACGTATGCTATTATATCTTGTAAATCTGTCATAAATGGGTGCCGCATGTGGTTGTGCTGACACTGTTCTAAGCTGCTATTATGAGATGTTGATAATCAATGCGGGCGGAATCTTTAGCGTATGCCGTTAACTTGGCAACGATTGTATTGTTTTATATTACAGTATTTTAACCCCGATGGTATTATAGTTATGGCGGTTCAATGTAAGGGAGTTTTGCTACTAGCGTTTATTCCTAGGCTACGCCGCATATAATTGGCTTTTAGGCCAACTCCGGACGTGGACGATATCGGCTATCTCTCATATAGGCGAAACTGTAGAGTTCTAGAGCGGTTTCTAGAAGGACGAGTACGGATTAGTTACGTGCGTTTGTTATTTCTATAGTTAGGTAAGAATTCGATCTATATTAGTCTAGTCGCGTTAATAAGAATACGAATCTCACCACATATCAAAAGAATTTTGGATAGCTAAGGACACAACGGAGGGGGAATTTTCCTAACCACTAGAAAGATCACGACTGGCCAATTTTGAAAATATAAATTCTTAACAAAAAAATAAATAATATTAGCTTTCATGTAAATATACTTCCGAAGTTCTAAGTTCGACTTAAGTTTTATCTAGTAGCTTAAAGCATAAAGTGTGTGCTTAAAGTCACAGAAGTTGTAATAAAGCTCGATGCGGTAGCTTAAAGTCACAAGCTTTGGGCTTTTCGTAAAACTTACATTATTAAACTTTATAGTTAGGTATTTAGCTTAGGTGTGCAGGTGTATACGTTACAGTATCTCGATAGGTAAGTTATTATAGTAATGCATAGTATGGCTTTATAAATATAGTGATGCTGCATTTGGGTTGTTTTATTTTTATTTTTTTTGGCATTATAAATTGGTTTCCATTTCTCATAAGTTTGAAATATTCTTGGTTTTTTGTAAGGTATTTTTCTTTGCATATTTTTAATATGGAAACTTGCTTGAAAATATCAGCTACGTTTGGTACTGGAAACAATTTAAAGAGATCTTTTGTTGAAAATGTAGGGTTTTTTTTCAGTATTACTTTAATGATAATCCTTTGTGATATTTTTACTGAGTTTAGATTTAAATATTAAATTAAAGCCAATATTTTGGTCACAATGATAGATATATGACGTTTGATAGATGTCTTGACGTTTTTCTATTTTTGAGTGTTAGAGTAACCAAATCTTGTTATTTTCAGAATACGGCCCAGTATTTGAGTACTCAATATAATATTTCATGTAATTTCAAGACCTTGATAGGGTCCACAGGGAATTTCAAACCTTTGGTAAAATTACGTGAAGTAAACAAATTATTTAGTATTTAGAGAGGAAAGTGGAGTAAGGGTGATTGTTATCAGATTATCACAGATATTCAAACCCATTGTACATTAGAATTTTTATTATTTAATTATAATATGTTCTCGATTATCCGTTAAAAATGTCCGAATAATAAACAGATAATTTCCTGAAAAATCTGTAGGTAGACAATTTTGGGAAAAATGTCGGAAAATAATGGGGACATGAAAATTCAAAATTAAGAATAATATTATAATAATACATATAGATATTATGTATTACAAGTAGGTATATTTATAAAGTTAATAAATTTTTCTATTTATTTATTTAAGTAAATATATCTACCTAATGCTAAAAAAGATGCCATTATGTATAAGAGTTATTTGCAGGTTTCTTTTACATTTATATTATAACAAGTCGTACACGCATGAAAAATCACGGAACATAATATTAATGATTCTAGACTTTGCTAAGCCTTAGTATATATAGTATATTTTTTACGGGTCACGGAGATGCGGTGGTGACAGTATAGGCAGGATGCCGCGTTGGCGTTTGCGCGTCCGAGGTTCGAGCCCTTCTCCAGACATGGAATTTCGTTTTTTTAGCCGTGAATTTGAACGAAATTACGGACGTTACAGGAAGTTACGGACAGACAGACGGCGAAATAATTTACTGGATTTTGAAAATAAGCGGATTATAAAAAATATAATAATTATAAAAATAATGGAAAGTGGATTATAAATATATATAATAAGAATCACTAAGTCTGATTTTAGTAAATTTGATCTTTCATTTCGTACAATTTACCGAGAGAGTTTTAAAAGGAATCGATGAATATTATTTTGCCGAACTATTGTGTGGTTTGATGACTTCATGTGTACTGCAATATTGTGGTCATTAAACCACATCCTTGAATTACAAATTTCACCCCCCCCCCCCATTGCTCTCTTACGGTGGGTACAAATTTGCATAGATGTTAAGTAAATATTATTTATGTCTATGTACCTATCTTTATTAAATTTATTTATTTATTTATTAGAGACACTAACAGGATAATAGGTACATGATACTCTGATAATAAACATTATAGTGAAGACTATGCCCATTATCCCAATTACAAGTGTCTTCGGCACGCTCTAGTAACATGTATTTTTGCAATTAATTATATTTTACATGTACATTTATGTGTATTGTATATTTTGTGTTTGAATGTAGTGCGATTAGTATTTAATGAATGATTGATTTAATGGATCTATAGGTTCATGTCATCGTTTAGAAAATGGATGTTGTGTATGAGGGAGTTTTTGAACGAAGATAAGGTGTCTGCAAGAATATCAGCATCAATGTTAGGGTCAGCACAACACAAATTATATGTGCGACATAACCTTGTGATGGGAGAAAAGTAACCGACATTTTTAGTGTGCTGACTTATTCTGAAGAACTCCGGGTTTCTTATACGGGGTTTAACATGCAAATTTATATCAGATAGAGAGAGAGAATCAATAGCTCCGCTGAGAATCTTGTGTAGCACAACGAGATCGGATATTTTCCGTCGGGACTCAAGTTTGTGCATCTTGAAAAAGGCAAGTCGGCTATGTTTGAAATGAAAATACGAAACGAAAATAAAAGGAGAATCATATACCTACAATTACTAGCGGACCCGACAGACGCTGTCCTGCCCGAATCCGACTGCAGCACCACCTATCGGGTCCATTGAGAATCAAAACTATCCAGGGACCCACTCGAATGCACACAAAAAAAATTAAAACATTAAAGTCGTTTAGGAGTTCAGTGACATACACACGTACCTACCTACAGAAGAATTATATTTGTAAAGATGTTTAGCACCAATAGATTTTATTTATATTTATTTATGTATGTCTTTATAATTTAAATAATAAAACTTGTGGTAGGTACTACGCATATTTCGATAGAAAAATCTGTGTTGATGTATATAGGCAAATATAAACATAATTTCATAATAGAATGTCATGTAAAAAAATTTGGTATCTAAATAATGTATCGAAGAATATATTATCCTATTGATTTTCCGACCTACACATTCGTGAAAATAAATAATACGTATTATGGTTTATTTCGGTGATTCATTCGATATCAATAGGTATATTTGACAATATGGTATGGTTCTTACATGAAGCTTTACTTCCAAAGGAAGTAGTGTCGATTCGATTCGATATACGTTCTAAAAACACAATTACTGGTGATTTTTGTCCACAGAGAGATATATTTTTTTTAAATAGAGCTGCGAACACGGAATACGTATCACATCAATATTCATACTATTTTCAAACTAAGCTAAACGCTTGTGCTATGAAAATAGGGCTAACTTACTGGTCTGGAGTGAGGTTCAAACTCGCGACCTTTGGATCACGAGGCGAGAGTCCTAACCACAAGACCAACAAGCTACTCATTATAATTATTAATTAAGATAAATTATAGAAGTTTCACAGAAACGAAGCTATGTATATGGGAGTGGACCATGTAAAAACTTCCATATAAATATATGGAAGCGGGTTTATGACCTGCATGAGCTGGTTCAAGTGATCACTTTACATAATACAATATTGACCAGTTCCATTGTAATAACATCCACACATTATCAAATTTTTGAAAGTTTTATTAATGTCCTAAATCAGTTTTCTTCGAATGGACTATGCTAGAGACATTTACATTACATTTTGTAGAGTGATCATTTAAGTCAGCTCATTTGGGTCATGAGCCCTGGGCCACCTCATAAAAAAGACTTTCATACACGTTTCCCATGCAACTAATTTCGTCTCTATGATAATTATAATTTATCTTAATTATGGATTATTTACAATTCTATAAAGAAAAAAAGATCTGCAATATGTACTGCGTCTCGTGATTTACTTACCGACACGCGAAGAAGGTTCGATATAAATAAATATGCCCAATCTAATTCAACTTTACCCATCCTAACCCAACCTAATCTAACCATAACCCTTCAATTGCTCCTGTTGTAGGGTCGATTAAATATTATTCTGTTTACGCCACGGGAATTTTAGCACATTAAATAGTGTCACGCTTTTAATATCATGACATTTCTCAGTACAGAACATGCATATTAATTTTAATGCGTATATTTATATGGTCTTCTTATCTTTTAAGTCGTTCTACCAAGCATTTTAGACAGAGATTATTTGGTATTAATACTCACAATACTTGTTGAGTATATTAATACATTTATTGAATTTTTGTCCTCCGAGGGATTGCCATTAATAAAGATATATTATTATTTTATTTTTATTATTTAATGGATCTTTCACATAAAGTGACCATTCAAAATAAATAAATAAATTTTTCTTGCCTCTCTATAAGAGTCAGAGACTCGTGTATAGAGAAAGAGTTTAGGGATGAATTCATGACAATATAGTATCTAAATTATATAAATTTGTAGATATCCATATTATGATTGCGCTTAGTCTGCATTAAGTAATGCGCTTTTTTGCTTGCCAACCAAAAAAAAAACAATTGTGTGATTTTTTTAAACGATGTGTACCTATCTACAGATTTAAAAAATATACTTAGATACTTATCATTTAGAGTAGAGGGTAGAAATATTATTTAACATTCGATTCACTTTATGGCGAGATGCATCAAAATGTTTATTTTCTAACGGAAATTATATTTTTGACATTTAATTTCTAGGTTAGAATATACGTTTGGTTGGAAATGTGTCAAACTCGAAAGCATACACGGCGACGGATCATCTATATTATGATTGCTTTAGAAACGCAGTATGCAGTGCGTAGTTTTGCCATTACCAGTTTCAAAAAATAACTAAATCCTATGAAAAGCAATAGCCAATGGGCGATAGCTAATCGCAAACATTAATTGAATACAAGGAAATAAATATACAGAGTGTAACAGAGCTAGTCCATAACATTTTACAGGTGGATTCCAGCCATGATTATGGGTCGAAAATTTTCAATAAACCATATTTATGGAGATATGCAATATCAAAGTTTGCATTTTTTTCAATATTTCCGACTTATCTTCTGTAAAACGTTGAACTGTCATTACAGTAACATATATCGATTATAAAAAAATCGTTCGTTCCAATATTTTTCATAATCAATATAAGTCAGAAATATTGAAAAAAAAATTAAAATTTGGTACCTATCGCATATCTCCATAGCTATCGTGGAACAGCTCAGACGTAGACGTGTTTCCATTACGTCAGCGGTACTTAACCTTTTTTTTCTTCGGACCGCATACACATGTTTGCTAAGTTACGCGGGCCGCAACATTATACTTTATGACGAAAAAAATCATGTAGGGAAAAACGGCATTGGTTTAAGCCCGTTTGATTCATAATTAGGGCGCCGCCACTTGATTAATAAACAAAAAAAAATTAACTATAACGGAATGATAATAATACTTATCATCGTACCACCCAGTATCAGCTCAAACATTAACAACAGCATACATTCAATTTATTTTCATCATATCTGTATACTCAAAATACAATAATGAAAACATAACGTAGGTACCTATATCCAAGCGTTTATTTTTGTTTAGCGTCTTAACAAAAACAATATATTAATAAGCGCATACGAAAATATGATTTATGAATACGGATTTTAACACCTTATAACAGACGTAACGGGGGACGAAATTATAAAAATAAAAAACGTCCAGAGTTGCATAGACCACATTGTGGCGGGAAATCGTAAAGGCACGATGCATTCAAAACACAAATAAAATACTATATATACCAGTTTTTTAAGAATTTGGACATAATCAAAATATTGTGTGAATTATTTGAATCGTAAAATAAGTTGGAATAACATTTATAGATTTCGCAGCAAGCATTCGACATACTGGAACACGAGATTTTATTGACGGAAATGGATGAATGCGGAATACGAGAATCACTAAAAAATGGTCAAAAATTACACGACAAACGCAAAACTTACACTCTGGTAGAAATTATTTATGGTTGAAATAACAAATTCGTTCTTAACCACAGAAATCGCCGGTTTTAAAATGACAGGAGTTTGCCTTTTTGTTCGCGCGTATTTCAAAATATTCAAATCTTACAATGACAGATTTTTTTTAATCACGTTCCTGGTAATAAAAGTGTATCAGGCCGCATATAAAAGAGTTGAGTATGGCTGCATTACGTCATCAATTATTTAATTCAGGTTTATAGCTTTTTGTTGCTGTTGATAATGGCAGGGTGCGTACCTACTGCTTGCATCGTTTTTGGATGATATAGATGATAAGTGCAACAAATCTTATAGAAGTATGTAGTCACCTGACCTCGGCAGGTCCCTAAGCAGCTCCTGGCGTGCTTCGTTGTAATTTGTAATTCGTCACTGGCGTATCCACCGAGTATCCTCTCGTGCGTGTATCGTATCCACCGACTAATGAATTAGTACCCCGTTACTAATGACCAATAACGCTTCCTTCAAAGTATGTTCCAAATACTTTCCATCGCAATGTCTCTAGAAGAGAGACAGCATATTCAATTTATATGTAGGTTATGTAATTATCGCTAACCTGGAAAGATTATTCATGCTCACTTAAAAAGCAATATTATATTATATTTACTTAATGTCCTGAGACTGTAGAAACAGAAAGAATTACATAAAATCGAGAATTTACCAGCACTCTAGACGTTTTAGAAAAATTAAAGGGTTAAGGTTATTATTAGTGCTACGATGAGAAAACATGATTCATCAATTAATCAATTAATCCATCATAATTAATTAATAAAAAATTTATATGGAAAATTAGTTAACGAGATAACCAAAAGATGGCGCTAGTTTCCTACCGAAGTGATTTTGTACGATGGATAATATTAAGACTAAAAAGTAGAAAATTATATGACATGAATTTTTTTTTCAAAACCACGCTTATATTTAAATGTACTTAAATGTAAAAAAAATACATTTTCGGCCAAAAAAATTTAGGATCACTCTCCAGATAAAAGCGTGGGCGCTTTCCCTCCATCAACAACAGAATTCTGTTATCTATATCAATTTGATATAGATTACAAAATTCTGTATTATCAATATCGTAAGCGCCCACCTTTTATAAGAAGAGTGTTGCAAAAAAAATTTGACCGAAAATATTTTTTTACTTTTTAGCACATTTAAATATACGCGTGGTTTAATTTTTTTTTCATGTTATAAAATATATTAATTAATGACAATATTTTCTCTGATTATTTTCAATACGCTGAAGACACCAATATTTTAAGAATGACTATGAGGACCATTAAATAGAACAAGATAGATTATTATTTACCTTTTTAGAAAACTGTCATTTTTTAATTTTTACCTACCTACGCTGGGTCATCTATTGTTCGAGCTAATAATTGATACTGATTATGAAAAAAGTATTCGCTTCGGTATAAGTCAAATAAAATATAATAATAAAAACCTTTAAATCAATTTCTGCAAGGTTTTTATCATTTTATTGTAATCGTATTGAAGCGAATGAATTTTTCACAGTCAATGTAATGATGATAGTCCAACGTTTTGCAAAAAATAAGTCAGAAATATTTAAAAAAGTAACCCATAAAAACCAAGTTTTTACTATACTCCCTTTCTTTGTAAAATATAACAATAATTAGAAAACGAATTAAAACATATGACATAACACTAAACTTACAGAAATTTAATATATTTCTAAAATGTCAGATGTTTTGAGATGTCAAGATTTTGATAGATTCAATTATCATCAATATCGTACCTTATGAATTTCCAGCGTCAAATGATTTAGTCAGAATCAGATTTGAGGAATGTAGAATTCTTCAAAACTAAGCAGAAATCTAGAAGAAATAAGTTATTATTTGATTTTTTCCCAAAAAATCCAATTTTGCTGTCATCTGTGAACCAATTGTTTTGTAAATTTTCGAAATTCGTAGTGATGTACCTATTATACCGACGGATTAATTCAAATTTAGAAAATATTCCGCAACGTTATCGGGCCGCCGCGGCGTTGCTAATCAAACTTTTCTAATGATTCCAATTTGAAAAAACCAATAAAAATTTTAAAAATCCGAAATTATACTATAATTATTTTTATTTTTTTAACGAAAATTTTATAGATCTTCTTGATCGTCGCCACGAGTCTGCTCGCCAAGTTTCAGCTCGATTGGATAACGGGAAAAGGGTCAAAAATCGATCCAAAGTTTTTGTTGACGGCAAGCAAGCAGACGCCACGAGTTAATATATAGGGAGTAAAAAATGCAAACTCATGGTTGCTTGAACATTTTCGATTCATAATCAAAGCAGGAACTCCCCTGTAAATTATTGTGGAGTAGCTTTGTTACATCCTTTATAACTAACTAACTAACCATCACGCCGTTTCCCCGCAGGGGTAGGCAGAGAGGATTGAACGCCACACTCTTCTATCCTGGCATACCACTTTTGCTTCGGCTATATTCATACTTCCTCTCATACAACTTCTACGGTTGTTGAGGCTTTTAACAGGACCATCCTCAAATATTTGTAGTATCTGATCGTGCACGCAGACGCCCTCTATTCCTGTTGCCTTCAACACTCGCCTCATATATTTTCTTAACCATCCTTTCCTCGTCCATACGTTCCACATGACCAAACCATCTCAGCACTCCTTTCTTCATTCTATCTACCACACTGCAGCCAGCATTCATGTCTAATTTCTCCTCCTCATTCCTCACTCTATCGACCAAAGATTTTGCACACAAGCGTCTTAGTGACCGCATTTTCCATTTACTTTCATTCCTCTTTTGCCAATTCCAGGCTTCACTTCCATACATCAGGGTTGGCACTAGAACGCCATTATGTACCGCTAGTCTTGCTTCCTTTGACAGATTCTTATTGGCCATAATTATAAAGATATCCATATAATGATTATAAACTTAAATTTAATTATAACGTCTCCAGCCCAATATAAATTGAATATCAACCACATCCAAAACATCCGGAATAAATTTTGGAAACATCAAACTTGTGTCGAATTTCCCAACCATTTTACAAATTTTCGCTCTGTAAATTCGAGCAACTTTACGAAATAAATGCCGATGGTTTCATAAATATATAAAATGTTGTTAAGTTGTTAACTACTTGATAACAAGCTTGAAGGAAGAATTGGTCTATGTCATTTATTATGTTATACATAATATATATGTGTGGGTATTTCTTTCCATAAGTAACTATAATTCATTCTATGTCAAAGCGAAAACATTATAATTAGGTTTTTATAATATTTGTATCGTTTTATTTTGAAACTTATTATTTTAGGTTTTATTTTCACTTTAGTTTTACATTATTTTTTATATATTTCTTTTTTTAATATATTTTTATATTTTATCAAGGTTTATTTGTTATTTTCGAATACTTGTCTGAGAATATTACTATATACATATGTTTTAAAATCATATATATACCATTTTTGTCTCGTACAAGCCCAATCTTTACGACCGAATGTTGTCAGATCAATCCTTCCTTTTCTGAATTGTTCACAACCTCAATATTGATTCACCTGAAATCACCAGTTTTCCATCCTTGCACGTCTCCCTTCTTTCCTCTTTCCCCTTTCAACTTAATACACCAATAATAAGAAATCCTCTTCCATCCCACGTATATTTATTTGTTCAGACTATATATACCTTTTACATTCAATAGATATTTTAAATACCAAATATGAAGAGTATCGTTGTATGGTGAGGCAGATACTGGAAACTCGTCACTCTCCTCAAAAATGCATTTTTTTTAAATTTAATAAATGGTATACATTACATTAACTTGTTACATCGACATGTATTTTTTTGAGCTTTTTTAATCGTGTAGACCTCGTCAGTAAAGAGAACTCTTGTGTCTGACAAGGGAGCCTCAATTCTTATACTGTAAATAATATTAAATTATTTAATATATGTGGGTGTTAATAATGACAGTCAAAATGTATGTAATAGGAAATTTTTAAATGAATACTTTAATTTTGAACGGTTTATGTTTGATTTTAAAAAGATTTAATTTTTTAATTTTTTTCTGTGTGATTATTTATACGGCCTATCTCTATAGGAAGATGTAGCTGATAGCTTTGTAAATGTATTATAATATACATTATACGTATTACTTATTATTACAGTTTACTTTAACTTTTACTCCTTATTATCGCTGAGTCTTATTTGTTTCGTCCTACAATTGTGGGAGACATATATCCTTTTGTATTATATTCTTATCATGTCTTCCTGTTGGATGACCAAATAAATTAAATTAAATTTGTGAAAGTGAAATTATTCAAATGATATTACTTTCTTTATAAATTCTTGTGACGATCATCCGGATTGATTGAAAGTACACAGGTAATTAACTTTACAATGTTACGCAAACATAAAAAAATATCCAGGGTATAACTCTGGACTCGCTCCTGTCGTTTTTATCAAACTTGCGTACATTTATGATCTGGCTTTGTACTGTGATCAATTTTGAACATCTTAGAATTTTCTGGATTATTATGTTACGAGCATGTGACCTCTTTGCCGGTCTATTATAAGGGCTAATGTCGCTGACAAACAGGTCACATGAATGCGGCAGAATATCCGGAAAACTCGGCGCATGAGATTGCGAACAGTCGGTGAAAACCGAGAAGGAGCTATTTATGGTTTGGGAGCCTTCGGGCGTTTACAGGGTCTGTGACTTGTCATATGGCTGGCTTAAGTGATCACTTTACACAATGTAACGTTCGCCGATTCCACTAATGATCGACCACCACATCTACGTTTTTTTTTTCAAAGTTGTATTTCTGTACATTTCACTTTAGCATACGCTATCGCCAACTATGGTTGAAAGTGAAGTGTAGTATAGAAATAACATATATACAATCTTCTGTATGCAGTTTTCCTGGAATAATTTGCCGTGTATGTCTGACCTCTCTGGCCGACGTTTCGGCATTGCAGGGTCCATCATCAGGGTAGCTGTGAATGGTACCCACCGCTTACCCAGGACCACTTTATGAGCAAAAGCTCCCATATCGGTCCTTCTCATTCGTCTCCAGGTTGATTTTTTTTTAGCTACAAACCAAGACCGTGCTGCCCAGCACGGGTCGTATAAACCGGTGCGAGGCGGCACGGCCGCAAAAAATAAAACCATTCACAGATCCACACCATTTGTCTACGTCTTTATTGCATAAAATAAATCATCAAGGTAGCTGCAATGGGATCCGAAACGTCGGCCAGAGAGATCAGGTATACATGGCAGAATATCCCAGAAAACTATACATAGAAAATTTTGAATGGCCGTGGAAACGCGAGAACATTTTTAACATATATACAACCTTAAAAATTGGATTCGTTATTCATATGTGGTGGTCGATTATCCGTGGAATCGGTGAACGTTACTTTGTGTAAAGTGATCATTTGATCCAGCCATATGATAGGTCGTAAGCCTTATAAACGCCCAAAGAATTCCATACCTATTTTACTATATAAATAGCTTCGTCTTTGTGAGACGTCTATAATTCTATAATATATCATGATTAATGACGATTCTAAAAATCCAGTAATTGAACAAACTCAAAAATATGGTACTCTACTCCTTGCATCTGTAATACATTAAACACCGAATAGAGCCGGATGTTAGAGGCGGGACTCCTTCTCACTTTGATCTTTATAACAAACCTTCGCCACTTCCTAAATCCGCTTTACGCTTATTAATTACTCAATGCTTATTCCGTACCCTCAACACCCCCCCCCCACCCATCAGTGCTGTGTTGATAGGGTGGCGAGGGGGCATCGGCCCCGAGCGCCAAAATCAGGGGACGCCAAAATCGTCAATATACCACACGTTAAAACGGGTGAAATTCAAACGAAAGCTATAAATTCCCACAAATACGATTTGCGTCAGATTCAGGCCTTACTTACCCAAGATTTTTCTTTGTACGCTCCTATTTTTTAAATTTTTTATTTATTTATTTATTTATGGGAAACTAACAGTATATATATAAAGAGATTATACATGATTATTGAACAGTATAGAGACCATCTAACAATATACGAGGTCTGGGCAAAAGAAAAAATGTTAATTAAAGAAAGATACAAGATAAAAAATTACATATACGAAGTCGGTTCAAAAGAAAAAAGATGGATTAAAGAAGAGGAAAAAAACAAGGTTTATGACCGAGGTGAATATCCAAGAGTTTTAAATTCATAGATCGATGAATTGAAAAGATCCAAGTCGCTGAATATAGAGTTGAACAAATTAGACGAGCGATATATAAAAGAGATTTGCCGGGAGTTGGTATTACAGTGTGAAAGGCTCAAGGTCTCGACCGATCTAGTGTACTGGGTACTCTCAGAGAGATGCGCTGCAGCAATGCCGGGCAGTCAATCTTAGAGGAAATGAGGAAATATAACTTCAGCAGCATTTCTGCGATTGACCAGGGGTGTAATGTTAAAGAAGGTCGCGGAATCTACATTACTAATGTGAATACAATGGGAACGAAAGTCGAGATATTTTATGAATCTGTTCTGAACACTTTCGATTCTGTTTATATGAACTTGATATCTGGGGCTCCATACCTGAGATGCGTACTCAATATACGTATAGACCAGGTGTGGCGAACCTTTTTGGGTCCGCGTGCCAAAAATTTTCAAATATTATTTCTTGATTGTGTGGCGTTCCCAAGCTGTAAAAAAATTAACAAGTTGGAAAAAGTGTTTTTTTTTTTCTGAATTTTATTTACAAACTTAAAAAATACAATATGGTTTCTTAAAAATAAAGTCGTAATCAATAAACATTACTTATTTATCAATGAGATTTTTTCTGTTGTACATTCGATGACAAATTCTTAATATTTGGTTCATATTTCGTCACTTTTAGTAATATACACGACCAACTCGATTCATCAGTCATTCTTTTTCTTGAATTATATTTTATGAAATTCATTTCTAAAAATAATGAGTCCCAAGCAATGTAGAAGAGAAAATTGATAATATTGTTCTCACTAGTTTCTTTAAATCGCTAAAGATTTCTGGAATGGCGTTCCAATGTCTCATTATTTCTTCTTCTACATATTTATGAATTATTTTCGATAGTCGATCGCTTTCAATTATTTCTAAATTCAATTATTTAAAAATTTAAAAAAATACTTTTGAACTTGGAAATCGTTCGCGTGCCTTCCAAATTCTCAAAAGTGCCACCTCTGGCACGCGTGCCCTAGGTTCGCCACACTTGCTATAGACTATCAATATTCTTCCTGTTATTTTAATTGATCGTTATCGTAATTTATACTTTTTTTTAAATGTGAAATTTATTTTACGAATGCAAAAGTTTCATAGTGTTGATAATATAATATGTTATAGCATTTAACTAAAATGTAGACCAAAACTAATAAATTGGTGAAAAAGCCGTTTAAATCTATCAATAAATAACAGAGAAAAAGAAATTAAAGTTAATGTATTTTAGCGCGGAATGATTGACTCTGCTGTGACGTCACGCGTCCGCATCCCCGGGCGCTGGAGCCGCGATGTACAACGGGTGCGAGAGATGACGTCATTAGACGGAACAAAATTATTCATGCAAGACGCAAATTTAAAATTCTATAACTTTGTTATTTTTTTCTATATCTTCATTTTACTTTCGTACTTTTTTTTCAATTTTATTAATATTTTCATTTCCACTCATTGAAAAAATAGTAAATTTATCCATTATCAACATATAGTTAGCTAATGGCTTTATTGTGTTATTAAAATATAATATAAAAATGTTTTATGATATTTACAAGAGGAATTACACACATAATACACTTTTTATGTTTGAGGAAACAGAAATACCGTATAAAATAAATATTTTACAAATTAAAAAGGAAATACCTACAAACTTTTTAATTTGTAACATAACATTCGTATTTTTTCATCCGTCTAAAAATTTTGATAGTAGATGTGTTAAAGATAACATATTGTTGTTTTGGGCAACTGTTTTTACATTCTGTATTTTTATAATTCGTACACCATCAACCATATATTATGTAAAAAATAATAATAGTCGTAAAAACTCTCACCTAATGCGAAGCGCGGACATTTTCACAGCACGGCACTGCAAACCCAAAAAACAAAATAAAACCTCGACTACTAAACATGTTTGCTGTCGTGATTATATATTTTATTTAGATTTTAATTGCATGCATTTACCCATACATACCATTAGAATAATTGAAGATATCTTATTAAAATTTAATGACTGTGTCCGTATATATACGTACTCCGTAAAACAGATTTCTGTTATCCGTCGATGTAACCGTACTAATTAGTTCGCGTTTGTGTCGCCAGTCGTCAGGCGTGACGCACTTTATTTAAGTATTAATAATATATTATGAAAGTACCTACATAGATGTTCATTTTGTTTTTCTTTGAAATCAGCTCCTTTTAGACCACACGCTGAGGAACATTGATCTGTTTCTGGTATAATATCGCGACAGAGGTTTTTCTTATCATATTATTAATTCTTACATATTATAACTTAACACTATCGCCACCTATGGTTGAAATGATGTTGAAAGTGAACTGTGGTGCAGAAACAACATATATACAACATTATTTTTTTTATCAGATGTGGTGGTCAATCGTGCGTGAGATCGGTGAACGTTACCTTGTGTAAAGTGATAATTTCATCCAGCCATATGACAGGTGGTAGGCCCTGTAAACGCCCAAAGACTTCTTATCTTAGAATATATCTTGATTATCATTTTAGTATTTTTAGAAACAGTAATTGCAGATAATGAATCTTAATTCTGAACCATAATATTTCAGAATGTTTAGAACATAATATTTAGAACATAGATTTATTCAGTACCTACTGATTTTAAAGGATATACCTATACTGATTTATGATTTGTACGGAATATTATACCGATTTTAAGAGAAGCAAATGAAAATATATAAAATTTTCTTATATCTGTTTCTGTTTTATATGCGTAGACATTTTGTATGTTCGTAGCATAGACAGTTGATTCTAGCGCTGAGAAAATCGTTCCGTTATCTATTTAAACAAATTTTAGTAGTTAGATACTGAATTTGCGTTCAGAGAATCTTGTTTGATAATATCTCATTATATTATCTAATAAATGTTTGATGATATCTCATATTAGCACAGTAGGTATCTATTTTAATAATAAAATTCTAAGCTATTATTACGTGAAGGTTTCGCTTATTTTTCGTAAAATTTGTTTGACATTTAAATTATAACGAAAATTTCATGGAGTAGGATTCCGATTGGATTCTGATAAGATGTTTATCAAATCAAAAAAGACAATATTTTATCATTTTTTATATGTGTAAAATAGTAAAAAAAACAAAAAAGAAATCCTTACACTTTAAATACTTTTAAGAAAAAGTACACAAGAAAGCACATCACAATTTAAAATAAAATGTAAAACATTTTAAAATAACTCCCAAAATTATAGAAAAAAACAGTAATAAATCAATGTTATAAAAAACTATATGTTGTAAATAATTTAAGGGTCAACAAACTGGATATTGATATAATAATAGTAACTAATATTGATATAATTATCGCGAAAAATGAAGCTTTCTATATTATTCTATTTAAAATTTTTGTCAAAAATAATATAAACATACAAAATGATAGCCAAACTTGTCGTTGAAAAAATAAAGTAATGCAAATTAAATTAAGCACAAGTAAATTAATTTCCACATACATATAAAGCCGTTTTATCAGCATCTATTATTACATTTTCTTTATACTAAACGCCTCCGGAAACTATCGCTAGATGGCGCGTCCGTGAAAATTATTTTTATATTGGTAGCGATTCTTGTAAGAATGATCAGCGTTTTTAGAGCGTTAACCCGAAATATAAATATGTTCTCTACTTTGTACCGGGAATTTCTGAGCTTTGGAAACAAACTGAGGAATACACAGAAGTTGCACGTTTAAGGTGATTCAGGAAGTCATGTAATGATGTCGTGGGTGCACTGAACGAAAACTTTTGTCCGATAAAGGATGATGATGAAGTTTTGAAACGTTGAATAATGTTGTTAATTTTTTAATTAATGTTGTCGTTGTTAGCTAGGTTGGTCCTTCTTAAAATTTTCAACACACTTCAGTTTTATCTTCACATCAAATATATCACTTCTCGATGTCTATATCTATGCATGGAATGAATAATGGAAAAGAATTGATGAAAGGATAAAAGCACGAAAACTTCAACAATTTATCGAAAGTAAGTATTGGGTCATCCAGAGAAGTCTTACTGCAGAAAGAAATTGCTGGAAATCAACGTCCTGGAAGAAAAAAAACACCGTGGTTTGGCCATCTATTTAAGAGTTTTTCCGGGCAGCAGTGAGCAAATTGATGTTAGCAAATATTCATTCATAAACGAACTATTTATTTTATTGAATACCAAGAACCGTTCATTGGTTCAGCAGGTAGCCGTAAATTAAATTACTATTTTATTTGATGAACATTTGATGACAATTCCAAATGACGAATCCTCCCCCCCGCCATCAGCAAAAATTTCAGCTGGTAAATGAATGTTTTTTTTTAATAGAGATGCGAACACGGAATACATGTCACATCAATATTCTTACTATTTTCAAACTAAGCTAAACGCTTGTGCTATGAAAATAGGACTAACTTGCTAGTCTGGAGTGAGGTTTGAACCCGCGACCTTTGGATCACGAGTAGGGAATGCAATCCCGATCCCGCGAGATTTCGAGGCATTTTACGAGATCAATCCCGAATCGAAAAATTGGACGAGATTATCGAGATTATCGGGATTATCGGGATTGATCAACATTTTTTATATTTTGTATGTTTAATAGTGTATGTCTATAGAGCTTTTAGTAAGTACTTAAAACTTATGTTCATGTCACATTCAAATAATGAAAATAGTTTATATTTGCCGTATTTTATCAACCCAACATAGTAATAAACACTACTACTAACTCTACTGCATTGACTGATTGATACTTGGAAAAACGCCTACAAAAACTTTAATGCGAAGATTAATAATGAAAATTTTATTAAAATTGCTTATACAAAAATGCAAGGCGTTGTCATTAATTAGGGATCCCGTTGAATTGGAAATTCTAATCTCGGGGGATCCCGAAAGGGCAATCCTGACTCTGGATTGCATTCCCTAGTCGTAACCTACAAAACATCCAAATACTAAAATTTTATATTGACAGTAAAATGCACACAAAAAATAAGTGGTACAAGGTCGGAACGAATTGAAATGCAAAATTAAATGATTAGGTATGATTAATATAATATTATAGAACAGTCCAATATATAGGAACATTTAAAGAATTACGAACAAATATTTAACAATGCATTCTTGTTGTATCAACTGGTTTACATAATAGTTCGTTTAAGGCAGAGATTTGTACGAAAACGGGTTGGTTGATCGGTGAAAAATCTATGCTATAAACGAAAGATTACTATAGGTCAACCGCTGAAAGCTTTGGTATGATCATCTCATTCTGTTATGTCCTCTTCTATATGTAGCCAATGGAGAGAAATTATATTTTTGCATGACTCATATAAAACCACACGGCGCTTGATCTACATATAAATCATGATGATACAATCGACCCAAACACAGTTTCAAGAAAAAATATTACGATTTTTAAACATATTACATTTTGATTTTGATTTGTCAGCACTTCATTGCCGGTTGGTAACAGAATTTTTATTCAGCATTATCGATAAAATGATGTATCATGTATATTTATGTATTTATCGTACAGGTATCGGATAAGAAAATTGTTGTCGTTAGCAGTTTGAATAATGGCGGAAAAAGCGCGGAGAATCGAGTCGAGCGCGAATCTGCGAGCGGCGCGAACTGCGTTTATATTTGAGTTGTGCACGATTTGGGTATCAGTTGCTAGCTTGCTTCTGCGCGCGCGCGAGTGTCCGTCCGCCATAATAACCAGCTGTCATTGTGCGGGCAACGCGAAGCCGTGCTGCCAAAACAACCGTTTGCAGTCGATTGCATTCGTCAAATTCTTCAAATTAAACCCGTAATTCGCGCGTAACGATGTCCGTGTCCAAGTGCTCGTGCGTACGGAGCCATTCCGATAAGTTGCGAGTTTATTTCCGATATATTTGATGCGAGGAGCGACGGTATGGGGCTGTGATAAAGGGATTTCTGGTGCTTATTATTGTTTTTGTTTGACAGCGGTATTTTATTGTTATGAAAATTTTTGTTGTGCTTCGTTATTCCATTTTACATGAGTGTTAACAGAGAATTTAAATTTATAGAGCTTGTTACTTTTTAAATAGTTTATTTTTTGTAATCTACGAATTTTTCTTATATTATCTGTGATTCCTGAAATTATAAATATGTCGAAAGCATCCCTGACGAATCCTCCCCCGGGTCCCCGCGGCGTGAGGACCCGTTATCTAAGCAGGGTAAGTTTAATATTGCATAACAAATTCAATTAGTTTTTATATCGTCATGGAATCGTGCGGTATTTGCGCGTGCATTTATTGATTCTGTACTGATTTATTCATCGTAATTTAATTCTTTTAACGGATTTAATCAATTAGCTGCAGAAAAGGCACGTGCCAATAGGATTAGGGATATAAAAGCCACGTTTTTTAAGAAATAAATAATATGTCACCATGCAGCGATGCGAATGCAACGATTTATATTTTAATGTTGTCGTTTGGATTATTTTATTATGTAGGTACCTAATATCGATAGCTGCTGCAGATTGAATTATGATGTTTATTTTGGAAATGCATTTTTCAACATTTCCGAATATTATTTTTAATTTTTCTTCCCCAGTAAAATTTGCCGGGAAAAATGAAGAAACGTTAGAAAATTTCGTAACAGCCCATCAATAATGATAGAAAATAATTAATAAAATCGCAATTTTTTAAATAAAACAAAGAAAACACGATAGGAAAATTTGTTTGATGCGATATTCGCAAAATATTCACGTGATAGAATTGACAGATCTTATTTGTTTTGTGTTGCTATGCGACACGGATGGATGGATGGATGTCCAATATAACGCGTTAGAAAATTTCGGAATATTTTGAAGAAGATTCACATGTGGGGGTATAATATACGAGAACTTTGTTACGGGTATCTTTGTAGATATGTACCAACGATACATGTAGGGTTGGTATGATATGCATGTCGGTTGAAAAACCGGTCACTGGTAAGCGATTGCCTTTTTTTGACTTGTAGCTGGTCCTAAATGAAATGAATATATGTATAATATGTATTATAAAATATAAAACTATTATTCAATTCACGTAGAGGTAGACCTCTTTCCATTTAAGATAGACTATCGAATTAGTATGTGTAAGCCGTGCGTACATTGTTTCGTTGTGTTGGTGTTTATGCCCGTAAACACCAACACAACGAAATAATGAATGTGTCTCGCACGCACGCCTTACACATACTAATTCGATTGCCTTTCTTAAATGGAAAGAGGTATAACATAGTAAATATTTTTCTCCCAATTTAATGATAATATATTTAATATTATATGAACGTATTCCTAACCTATTCGCCCATTGAACAAACTCTCGCGATGTTTGTTAAGTACGTACAAATTGAACTCACTAGATTTTTTAATTCAATCATCTTAATGATATGACATTCGTTTGAGTAAGAAACAGGAAGTCGGAGAATAATGCACCTAATAAATAAGATGAAAAAAGTTTCGGCTATAGATGAACGAAAAATTCGCTCAACAGGTTTTTACTACCTTGGTAAGGGTTAATTTTGTTGAAGCGAAAGTCGCTACAACTAGCGATGTATATTTTGAAACACGAAAACACATTTTTTTAACATTGTTGTATTGCGTTATTTATTTTAACGCAAAAAATAACAATTTGACATAAGAGAGGGGAACCCAATAAACATTTTCGTAATTTTCCTAACATTTTCATATGTACAATATTTAACATCTGGTGATCTTTGTTATAAGCTTCATAATAGAAGCTTAAGATAATTGTAATAAGATAATTGGTCTTATGTGATATGTAATATGGTAATTGTAATAATTGTAATTTAATGCATCATTCGTATCACTCGGAAAGAGCAGGATTCGTGGAAATTTTTTTAAATTTTTCATATGAATTTTCTGAATATTTTTCTTGACTCAGATGACACTAATTATTCTGTCAATAGTCACAAATTGAAACTACCTCACCCGGTTCTTCGTAGAGGATGTATAATGAATAGTTTGGAAACCATTGAAATCCTAAAAAAATTGAATTCTAGAAACATATTAATAAATAATATCACATTTCAGTCCACTTCACCGATCCTAGGGCTTTTTTCGGAAAAAAATACTCCTCTCCACCGCGCGCCCCCCTGACCTACCCGATTAGATTGATAAATTTTGTATTTCATTTAAGTGATTAACTATATCTGATGATGAGAGAGACTGACCCTCTTGAAACTATAGTAGTAATTTAATAACTCATATATTGTTTATTAAAAAGTTAAATTAAACATATTTAAAATAATATTGTTATTTTAGATTAGTTCAGACAATACATCCTTGAGGTGCATTCCTCCCTTCCTGGTTTTCAGTCCGATGGATTGGTTTGCAGCAAAGCACATCTTCTCCATTCTGCTCGGTCTCTGGCTATCATCTTCAGCTCTGTGTAGGAAGCACAATTCATATCTTGGCACACTTGCTCAAGATATTCACGGCGAGGGCGCCCTCTGGCAATCTTTCCCTCTATCATTCCCTCCAGTATAGTTTTGAGCAGATTTTCATGGCGTAAGATATGCCCCATCCATTTTGCACGCCTTTTCGAGATGGTAATCATCATGTGCCTGGTTTCATCGATCTTGCTGAGAACCTCTTCATTTGTAATGTGGTCTCTCCGGGAAATTCCTAGGGCACGTCTGTAGGTCCACATCTCGAAGGCTTCTAATCGTTTTTTTATCTGTCGCCAATGCACCGTGTCTCACATCCATACAGCAAAATACTCCACACATAAGTTTTTATTAATTGCTTGCGGAGCTTTATGTTTATATCATTGGATTCGAAAATCTTCGATTTTTTGTTAAACGCAAGTTTTGCTTGGTGGATGCGATTGTCAACCTCTCTTTTTGTACGGCTATCCCATGTGATTTTACTCCCAACTCTTTTGCGTTCTTATGTGCCGTGCCTTAAAAATCGACCTCTAGTCCTTTTTTTCATAGCACGGGCGTTTAGTTTAGTATAGCAAGAATGTAGGGAATGTTTCCGTGTATGCATCTCTATAAATAATGAAAAATTTATCACGTTCTCAGTTATCTGACTATGTTGTTGTACGTGATGAATGTGGTAAGATTAGTATAAGGAGCGTGTTGTGTTCTATCCACTGGTGCAACTGTCCAAGGTGACTCGTGCCTCGGAACCATAACAGAAATTTTCTCGGACCACGTTTACTGTTTGACAACTCCTTTGCTTTGTGTAAAGACGGCGCTTATCGCCACTTGCTGGCACTGTGCGATAAATGAATGAGTCCTGTAATTTCACATGTTGTTAACTACGTTCTCAGAAGTTTATAAATACAATAAGAAGTTTGTTAAATATACATATTCAAATGATTTAATGGGAACTAGCTTGTGGCATGTTGAGGTTAAAAGTTTTTGCTACAAGTAGATAGTACAAGACACTTAAACATCCCTGTCCGATCAATGAGATCTCCATTTTTCCCATTTTTTTTAGTTTTACGATTATTTCTCTCCTTTGCCTACAATGCCACAACGAGGTCACATTCATGAACGCTTACTTGAATATATTCTTCATGATACTCGTACAAACCCAGTTTATTCTATTAGGTTTATATACTGTCGCGTGTCACGTGATTAGACTTCGTTGGTCTTGGAATCCTCGCATTGCTGTACCTACTTGTGCGCTAGTTTTAACTCCCTTTCTTTTAACTCGTAGCGTCTGCTTGTCTGCTTGTCGGCTTGTATGCCGAAAAAACTTTGGATCGATTTTTAACCCTTTTCCCGTGATCCAATCGAGCTGAAACTTTGCAGGCAGACTCGTGGCGACGATAAAAATGATCTAACAAATTTTGTTCAAAAAAATTAATAATTATAGTATAATTTTGGATTTTTCTAAATTTTAATGGTTTTTCAAATTGTAATCATTACAAATGACCCTGACGTGTGCAGTAGGCACGAAACCTGATTAAATGAGAAAGGGAGCATAATAAAAACTAGGTTTTTATGGGTTTTTTAGTTCTCGTTTATGTACGATATTATGTAGGATGACAAAGATTTTTCTGACGATCAACTAATTCTATAGTATATCCTTAACAGGAAAAGTAATTTACTTAGACTTCGAACAATACTTTTTTGCGGAAAGAAATGTATATTTCCACAACTCTAAAAGAATTTTTCTGTTAGGCATTGTTGACAATAAATTTGATTTCTGCATTTCATCATACATCTGGCTTCGATAAATTAACATTTATATACCACAGGATGGATGATAAAGTGGGTATGTGATGTAACTGGAGTACTGTATAGATCGGGGATAGGGCAAGTCATTATGACAATGTCGAAAAATTAAATAAAAAAGTAACCCATAAAAACCAAGTTTTATTATACTCCCTTTCTCATTTACTAGTGGAAACGTGTTTGGCGCTTAACCTACGCGTTGGGCTTCGGTCGGGCGATGCTACGAAAGGGAGTAATAAAAAATTTCCAAAAATCCAAAATTATACTATACCTAATCAGGTTTATTGTCTACCAGACGCGTTGAAATATGTTCATACAACTTAGTAAGTTGTATGAAAAAACCATTAAAAATTTGAAATATTCCAAAATTATACTACAATTATTAATTTTTTAACGAAAATTTGATAGATCTTCTTGATCGTCGCCACGAGTCTGCTTGCAAAGTTTCAGCTCGATTGGATCACGGAAAAAGGGTTAAAAATCGATCCAAAGTTTTTTCGTCAAGAAAACAAGCAAGCAGAGTAGCAGACGCCACGAGTTAAAAGAAAGGAAGTAAAAACGATTTTGATTGCATATGTCAAAAATCGCGCACATCTAAATAAGATTCACTTTATGTTTTAGACACCAGTGCGCGTATTTAAACCACAGTCGCTAACTGCATTCCAAATTGATATAACCGGCCCTTATGTACTCTCCTTAACTTTTAATTTGTCACTTTTATCTGTAAAATTATATTATACATGGTTAAAAGTAATTCGAACGAATAATATACTCACCGTAAGTCCAATTCGCATTATTCTGTTTCAAACACCGTTTCGAGCGTTTTGAGTTGTTACGCGTTATGTGATCAGCATCGTCGATCTTGGAACCTACGCGCCTATGTACTTGTGCGTTAGTTCATCTTGTTCATTTTCCTCAATAGTCAATTTTTGACACGACAATTTCATTTATTTTTCGCAATATTTATAATTCCTCAACCGCAAAAAGTGTATTCTGTAACATGTTTTTCTCCTAATTATCATAAAATGTTTTACTTTGTACCTTTATGTCATGGCAAGGACAATCTATCAGGGTCATTACAAACCTGTCGATAATCTATACATTTAAATAAAAATAAAACCCCCATCAAAATATCCAGGAACGCCTTTAAAAGGCTGCAAATCATGAGAAGACATCTGGACCTTCAAATAGGAGACAAGTTTTCCCAGTGCTTTGTTTGATCGGTGTCACTGTACAATAGCCTCACTTTCAAAGGGATGGTAGGTTATATATTTTTCATTTCATCTTTATCCCCTTGTCCTAGTAGGGTTGGGGGTCCAAAGACTCGATAAGGTGTTTCCATGTTCCTCTGTCTTGCGCTGCTTCTGCATGCAACCAGTCTAGACTCATTCTGTTTACATACACATTTTTTTGTTGCCTCTCCCAGCTTAATCCGGGGCGACTCACCGGCCGTCTTCCTTCCGGGGTTGCCAGGAGGATTCTTCTTTGTATTCGTTCCTCTGGAATTCTTAGCACATGTCCAAGCCACCTCAATTGTGCTTGTGCAATTGAGTAATCTCCCTGCTTGATTGATAATCCCCTCATACGGCGAAACGCGAAATTATAAATGTCTCACACATATGAGAAAGGAATTAGGGTTTTTATAAGGCTTACTCGTACATCCTCTGATTGGATGTGATTAAAATTTGATAGACTTGTGGATGATCTTGGGTGGAATCGGTGAACGTTACATTGTGTAAAGTGATCACTTAAGCCAGCCGTATGATAGGTCTTAAGCCATGTAAACACCCAAATACTTACATACCTACTTTCCCATTCGTCTCTGTTAGACATCTATAAATTATCCTAAATTAAACAATGTTGAGTTTCGATTAACAAGAAGCAGCAAATAAGTTTGCCCAAATCGTAAACTGCTGTGTGTTGGGCTGGTTAATGATATTCGGAGAGGGAGTGTGTTAACGTAGCTTCACAATCTTACAGCGCGACGCGCGACGGACGGGACGTCGTGCTACTTCACTTTTAATATTAAGGTTTACTTGAGGTATTTCACCACATTTTACTAAACATATCACTAGACCAACAGGACGCAAAGGCTTGGGAAGATTTAAGCCAAGATTTATCTTGTTTTTATCTTTTAACAAAAAGACAGAAAGACCTATTATTGAACAAAGTTGATATAGTACAAAGTACCTTCCACTTTGATTGCACCTACCGATTTCCAATTTTTTTACGGAATTTGGATAACTTTTTATAAGGGAAAAATTTCAACTACGATGAGACTGGGAAAAACGCTTTTAAAATATTTATCGATTTCCGTCCCTGGATTCCTATAGCCCACTCCTACAAGCATGAATGGAAAAAGGTATATCGACAACAATAGTCAATACTTCGATTAATTAAAAAATATATAATTTTCATAAAAAAAAATGTTAAAATTTTTCTACACAAAACGACAATTTCTTAGACAAGAACCTAATATATATATTCTTAATTCTACTGTGTGTTTTCTCTGTACATTTAGAAATTAAATACAATTGAATTAATTGGATTGAAATGAAAAGTATATGTTTTTTATTATAATCCACTTTTTACGATAAAGAAATTATAAACATTGTTCAGAACAAAATTAATAGTGTCGCAGATCAACAAATACAATAAAGAAATGTCTTGTTGATCGACAAGTTATACGAGACACGATATCACCTAGCAAGTGTGATATTGTGTCTCGTATAAGTGAAGTGCACACGTTCTAAGGTCAACGCCGTGTATGGAGAGATAATGTCCCCAAAGACCTGCCATACTCGTAGAAATCCGAATTTACAGAGAAATGGAGATCTCTGGAGAAAAAGTCCTTTGAATCTTCTGCAACGTTTGCCGATTGAAAGAGAGTTCAGTGTGTCCACCAAACAATAGACAAAAGCGAGACCTTGTGCGGCCCTTATTATACCAACCCTTATATCCCAACGCCGACCATTCCCGTTCCAAATGTCCAAGCCGTTATAGTTGCCGTTGACATTGTCGCAGAACTTGCATAAACTGGAATGACAAAAGGGTTACGATGAATGTCAAACGTAAAAAAGGTCAGTTACGGATACCAATTCACAATACCGTACTAAAAAATTGGATTTCATTTTTTGTATCAATTATTCACATGATTCCACTACTCGCCGAATTATTCGTTAATGTGTTTAACAAATGACGTTTGGCACATCTGTTCGTTTTTTTTTGTAAATGTTTTGTTGTTTTTCAACGAATCGGTCTTTTAATATGACAGTCTAACATTAAAACATGAAACATCGTGAATTTATGAACTAAATTTTGATAAAATGATTTTCAGATTATATATTTTTTCTGTATATTACATCATTTCAGAGTTTTTGCGCGTGGTCCAAATGAATATGTTTCAAATCATTATGAATGGTTTATTAGTCAAGGCAAATATTTTTTTTATTTCATTGTTTTGATAAGGCTGGTTGTGTTCAACTGGAAAAATAGATTATATATATAAATAATATATATTATACACAGGCGCTTCATAGCTAGTAGCGAAAACTTCGGGGAAGTCTTCATTCAACTCAGTTACGGAGATAAGCGATCTATAATTATTCTTATTTAGTTATTTGTTGATATATTATTTGTGGGGTATAAAAGCAAAGGCAGCAATATCCAAAAAAAAATGCAGTCATCGAGGATTATTAATTTATAATGTACTGAATTCATGATTTTATAGAACTCATAGACTACAAATTTATAAGGAACGTGATTTTGGAAGGGATAAATGCATAAGATCTAGAATTCAATACATTTTAAATTAGTAATCCTCGGTGACTGCATTTTAAACACGTTTTTACTTATTAAAGAGTTAAGGTTATTATTACGGTCATATTTAAGTATTCAATAAAACAGATATTTTATACGAACCGTGTATTTTACAGAGAAGCAAATCTCGACGTTTCGCTGAAGTCTTATTCAGCTTCGTCAGGAGAGCGTTCTATCGCGGCGGAGATAGGACGCTCTCTGCTTCTCTGTAAAGTATACGGTTCGTATAAAATATCCGTTTTATTGACACTTGAATATTTTTTTAATTTTTTGGATATTGCTGCCTTTGCTTTTTTACCCCACATTTGTAGGTCGTGGCGACGATTTTTTTAACTTAACAGTAGATTCATTGTTTCAGTCCGTACAGTAATAGATTCGTACGTCGGAGTTTTGGAAAACGGCTAGGATAAATTCGCTCGACTAGGTTCCGCCGTCGAAAGTTGTATCGGACTTTCACGGCGGACCGAACGGGTGACGGATGAAGTGTCATAATATTAGGTCCTTACATATGAAATTGGCGTTTAGTATGGGAGGAACATAAAGCCGATTTTTTTTTATTATAATATATTTATTTAATCAAAGTATGTACCATTGCTATCCATGCACTTTTGCCATCTCATAGATAGTTCATCGATCCCTTTACTAAAAAAACCGTTCGGACGGGAATCAATAAAATCTTTGAAGGCGGTTTGGACTGCCCCATCGGAGTTGAATTTTTTCCTTTGCAAGAAGTTATCCAAATTTCGAAAAAAATGGTAATCTGTTGGGGCAAGGTCCGGAGAGTACGGTGAATGTCTTAGACATTCCAATTGAAGCTCCTCTAATTTGGTAGCCGTCTGTTGTGCAGTGTGTGGTCTAGCGTTATCATGAAGCAGCAGTGGCCTAGAGCGATTAACCAGCCTCGGTTGTTTAGCAGCTAGCTTGTCCATCATGGTTTGCAGTTGCTGACAATAGACATCTGCCGTAATCGTCTGGCCAGATTTAAGAAAGCTTAGTGAACGACACCAGCACTAGTCCACCAAACGCTCACAAGTAACTTTTTTGGAGTCAATTTTCGCTTGGGGCATGGTTTGGCTGGTTCGGCAGGGTTCAGCCATTGCGATGAGCGCTTCCGATTATCGTACAGGATCCACTTTTCATCACAGATAATGATTCGATTTAAAATCCCTTCATTATTGTGCCGGTTGAGTAATGCAACGCAGCAGTCAACGCGCGTTTGTTGATTTACTTCACTCAATTCGTGAGGTACCCACCTTTCGAGCTTTTTCACCTTACCAATTTGCTTCAAGTGGATTAAAACAGTTTTATCACTAACACCGCAGCCTGCAGCTAACTCGGATGTGGTTTGCGATGGATCCGCTTCCACAATAGCCTTCAATTCTTCATTATCAACCTTGGTCTCCGGCCGTCCACGGGGCTTGTTCTGCAGGTCGAAATTTCCAGAACGAAAACGTTGGAACCAAAAACACACTGTGTTTTCTTTTGCGGCACCGTGGCCATACACATCATTAATCCTTCGAGCCGTTTCTGCAGCACTGGTGCCACGGTGGAACTCGTACTCGTAAATAACGCGATATTTCAAGTTTTTCATTTTGTAAACTGAGTGACGCAAAGAAAAAAACAATTGAGGAAAAAACAAATGAATTATAATTTTCAAAACACAAATACATGAGTAAATAGCTGTATAAATTTGCATTTGGAATTCCTAACCAAAGAGAAGATATTTGAGATCAAATTTGCCAGTACGGCAAAACGCCAATTTCATATGTAAGGACCTAATATTAAATAGATGACAATGTTGCCGTTGGCGTTTCATTGTGAGGCTACCTTTAAACATTCGGGGTGTGAAAGGTCGCACGGAGGTGGACCCAAGGTAAATATCGCTGTGTACATACGTAATGTATATAGGTATCAATAGGTATATATATATACTCACGCATCAGCTTCATTGTGTAGTTATATTCTTATTGTGCCATAAAAGTTCACAATTCGGTAATTTGAATTAGGTATGAGCAACAGGTGCATAGGCCCAGGCCCAAGATACAATTTTATTTTCTATTTATTGTTTTTTTTTTATATTGTACATCCCGGTTAATCTCGTAACATTCCATGTACCGATTTTCAGCATCTCTTTGGGCATGTTAAACTGTGACAATTCCTCTGGTTTTTAAGATTTGTGTCAAGTAAATCGTTAAAAGTCTATACGTCACCGCGTATTGTTGCGAACTGTTGAATCCTTACGGAGATTGGATTCTGACGGGGAGAGTGCCGAGATGAGTTTTCTAAGGGGGGTAGCGGGAATCCCACCGATGGACAGACAGATGATAAGTGCTGACATAAGGCACACACTCGGCATGGCGCCCCTAGTCCTACACATAGAAAATTCACACACTCGGCATGGCGCCCCTACTCCTACACATAGAAAATTCACAAATTTGGCTTGGACATGTGCTAATAATGCCAGAGGAACGAACACCAAGAAGAATCCTCCTGGCCCTAGATTATGCTGGGAGAAGCAACAGAAAAATGTATATGAAAACAGAATGAGTTGAATGGTTGATTCATGCAGAAGCAGTGAAAGACAGGGGAATATGGAAACACCTTGTCGAGTCTTTGGGCCCCCGACCCTACAAGCGAATGAAGGTGATGATGATAATATTGTACATAGCATACAGGGTGCCTCATAGCTAGTAGGAAAAACTTTACAAGTGGATTATGAGTCGAAAATGCAACCATGACCTATTTTCAATAATTATGGAGATATGCAATATCAAATTACGCATTTTTTCAAAAAGTTAACCTATCATTAAAATAACGGAGTTTTATATTATTTTTTAATTTTCACGCTTCATCAGGTCAAGAGGCCTAATTACAGAAGCGAAACACATCACAAAATACCCAGGATTGAGTAAATCACGTAGATTAATTGTGACCTCACTGGGAATCGAACTCGGAACCCTCGGTGTGAGAGGCCAGTGTCATGCCCATATGACTATAAATAAAAAAAAACTATAAATAAAATCCTTGAACAACTAAGTCGCACGTGTAATAATTGATTCGAATATGAAAATGGGTACAGTGCACATTGAAACAATTTTTATTTACGGTGCTGTCAGTTTTGCAATCTCGCTGTTAATAAAAATTGAAATTAACAGACGTATTGTTTTATTGACTTGAAACTTATTGCACCTACCACATATAATTTATTTTATAATGTATGCAAATCGTTTCCACGGTGAAAACTATTCATTGATAATAAGTAGGAATAGTACCTACTTTTCCTGAAAACTATTTGATTGTTAGCTGTCGTTAATGTGTTGAGTTTACACATTTTCAATCTTAAAATAATCTTTAGAAGCTGGGTTGTTCTAATGTATGTAATTGAACAATATATATTTTTAAAGTTCATATATATTTTTAAAGTTCTTATATATTTTTAAAGTTTATAGCGTGGACTGCGTTATTGGATGTAATTATTAATTACTTGAAGATGATGTGGTTTATACAAAGTTTTATAGTTTTTTGTTATTAAATTAAATAACTTAGACTTATATACCAATAGAATTTATTACAGTTTAATGGACTAATTTTTTTAATGTTTTGTTCCCCGTGAATTAAGTAAGTATATATATATTTATTTATTTTAAAGTGTCCTAATTATTATTTCCCCTATGTATTAATTTCACTTTTATATTTATTTTATCTTCTTATCTTATTTATCTGGTATATTGGTTTAATTATCTTTATTTTACTTTATTATTAATCTGTTAAAGGCTTCTAATTATTACGCGTGTGTACTAATAATTGTTTATATATATTGTTCAGTTCTCTTAAGATATGTTTTATTTCTTTTTTTTAAATTTTTTACTTTAAAACCTGTTTTATGTTAGGTTTATAAAAACCTTTGTAACATTCCTGTACTGGATGTTGTTCTAAGGCATTGATTAATAAAGAAAAAAAATAATGTAGCCGCACTGAAGCTTGTAAAATAAAATCGTTCGTGACTACTGTAAACATTACTGAATGTGTGGGTCCTCCACCGATCATGAAACTTCGTCAAAATTTGGAATTTTGCACTTACTATTTAAATAAAGAATGTTTGCACGTCGAATGTTTGGATGCAGAGGATTTGCCGTACTTGGGTTTGTTCGTCTCCCACGAGCTTTCGCGCGTGATTAATCAACTATTCTCGGCGCCGCCAGACACGTAACCCTTCTAGAGCCGAACAATGGCAGATGGCGTCGGGGAGCGAGGGTCTTTCACGATTTCTCATTTTTTTAATGGAAATTTTCACTCGGGGTAAAGTTTTATCTGAATGTGCAGACGGCACGAAATTTGCGGTTTAAGTTCTGTGCAACAACGTACTAAGCCACACTCAACTCGTGACGTATTTGACGTTAAATATTTGATTATCTCTATTATGAAAAAATATGAGCGCTGCAATGTGAAACTGTAAAATTGGTTTAAGTGATAAAACTAGTAAATGTACTGGAGAAACGCAAACCACCAAAATATCTACATAGACATGATCTAATGGATATTTCCCGTTTCGCGTTTTGGTTTCACTTTTGGTTCCATTTGGTTTGATTTGTTTAAAAAATACTACGAGCGTGTAAATTCTGAAACAATTATGATAAGTTCAAACTGAATACTCTTATAAATTAAAATTTCTTAGCAAATCAGTCGCGCTTTATTACAAAATGACGTGTTTTACTTGTTTGGGACGAAATTTTAAAATAAAATAAAAACATCTACGTTTTGTTAACTAGGGGATTTAATACTGCAAGAATAAATACTTCAAATGCACTATAAAAATAAAAAAAAATAAAAAAATAAATAATAAAACTGAAAAAATTAATTGCTGGATCCTGGATTCGAACCACGGACCTCTGTCTTTCGCGGACAGCGTATTACCAATTTCACACAATTGGTAACACGCTGCGAAGTGTGTCCCCCGCGCATTACCAATGTGCCACAGTCCCCTCGCCTAAAGAATTGGTTTATTTCAACTCTATATAATTTTATACTCTATGTAGAAAACACATGTATTTTCTTTTGAAAATTTCTTAAATTAATAGTAGTAGGTACATCATTGTTTCTCATTCCTCATGTTCAAAAAGCTCACCGATGATTGCTGAACAGAGTTGAGGTACACACCACCAGTAATTGTTGCATTAAAAAAAATCATTTTTTAACACCTGTATGTACTGAAATGTAAGCCACATTGCGCGAATGGGTGACCACCCGTTTTTAGATAGCTTGGTGTGGTGCAACCGTGCGTTAGATTTCTCAGGAAAATCAGTAGGATTATGACACTGATGCAGTGCATCAAATCCTACATAATCTTATCTTCTCTTATCTCGAGTGTTGTGTTGTTCATGCTGGCGCACATCTCTTTTACGCATCGCCATAAATAAATACACTTTATCGATTTTATTCTCGATAGTATTTATTGGCGCGTATACTCTATCAAACTACGGTGTCACTTGCGCTGGCCAATATGACATCAAAACGTATAGACATGAACTAACTTAAATTTCTTGGTCGGTTCGTGTCAATACGTTTGTCACAAAGCCAAATTTAATGCTCTTAAAAAGTATAATATCTTAGTAAATAAGTCGCGCTTTGTACAAAAATACGTTTTTACTTGAAGATACTCGGTTTGAAATGAAATTTAAAAAAACATCTGCTGCAAACAAGTTAATATGTAACTTTAAAAAAATTTAAGACATGCTTTTATACGCTTTCTTTGCATATATTCATAATCGATTTTTTAACATCACCCATTTACTATCCAAATATAAAACACGTTTTTTAAAGTTTTAAACAAATTTTCGAACGACATTTTCTTCAGCTATTTCTGCGGCTCTTGATTGTGAGTGACGTGATTATTAATGTTAATCGAAATAATGACCAAATCATGTTTAATAATGTATAGTCATCCACTTAACGTAAACGGTGAAAGTTTCAGAGCTCTAGCTAGTCGGGAAGTTGGTGAAACGTCAATTACAAGATTCCACCACAACAAACAACAAAGAGTTAAATAAAAGCATGTAAAATACGTTCTGATTACTAGGGGACTTAATATAAATAAATACATACTTTAACTATAGTATAAATGTGTCTTAAATATTTATACGAGGGGGAACATACTTCTCTGTGACCCAATCTCCTCACCTTAAGAAGGGGTTTAGTTCATCTCTGTACAATTTTATATTCTGTGGTTAACGCATTATTTTCAAAATTCGATTTGCACCAAACGTACAGTAGCCGGCAAACATCTTGAAATTTTTCGGCGCAGTGGGGGGAAGTTTGCGCATGTACCATTCCACCAACGAGACCTAAATTTTGTCTTCTGCGCATTCCCCCACTACGCCAAAATTTTTAAAGAAATTTGCCGGCAACTGTATCAATTTCGATTCTACATGGATATGATGTACATTCTATTTATTCCCGTATTTTGAGATTTTACTCCTGTCGATTAATGCTTATATTTTCTTAATTATTGTAAATAATGTTCAGTTTATTACTTTTATATAAGTACAAAGGTATTGCCTAAAAAAATTGCAGTCTATAGTATACATTCTGATATAAATGAATAATAAAAACCCACATTTTCGTAAAAAAAAAAAAGCGCTGAAATATGCATTTGCAGTGAATGTCCAGCCTTAAAATAAGTACAAAGGTTCTATCTAAGTCATTGCCCTAAAAAAATTGCAGCCTAGAATATACATTCTGATATAAATGAATAATAAAAACCCACACTTTCGTAAAAAAAAGAAAGCGCCGAAATATGCATTTGCAGTGAATGTCCAGCCTTAACGTGATTCATATTCGATGACGATACATATATGTGATCAGAGATCATTGATTCGCGCCTCAGTCTGAGCAAGGTTCAGTTCACTCGGCGGAAAAAAACGCGGGACCACTTGCATAAGATTACGCACCAAACAAAAAAGTGCTTTTGTTGAATCGGCAATAAGGCAAAAAGGGTATACCTTTGAGCGATTATCTTGCAAAACTGCACACAAAGCAAGGTGTATCGAGAGCTCGTGCTGTCGCGAGCAGCTCATCATAAAGTTCACCTTGGTACCGAAGCATTCGTTCGTTCAAATTTTACGACAAAGCGTAAAGCGGTCGCATATCATTAATTTACGTGTTTCGTGAATTTCTAATTGTACTTCGATTTTAATATCTATATCTATATATAAAATATTCTTTGTCTCGATTTTCATAATAAATTATATTTAATTGGATGGATATCCACGTTAATGTATGTAGGTATATCAGGGGCGTGCAATGGGAACAAGAAGCATGACTTTTCCCTAAGCATTTTATTCCCTAAGTATTTTGAAAAGAAACCGAAACAAGAGGTATATCTCGTAATATTCCAATCACAATAATTAACATATTATTCATATTTCATAATATTCTGCCAGATAAATATTAATTTCGATTTTTTTTCCCAAATATACGGTTAAATAAAAGTCATGCTTCTTGTTCCCACTGCACGCGCCTGAGGTATATATGTCGCGGCCATCTGGTTGAATTAGCCAGGTAATTGGACGCCTAGGCCGTTCATTAAACGCCGGCATCCAATTGGATGAACTAGAATCATTCAACGTTTAACAACTTGGCGTATTGAAAGTCAGCTCTTTGAAGATGACTGACCAAGAGAGCCAAGTGATTCAAATCTAACCTAACCTAACCAAGCATCACAAATTCATGAATAACCAATTTAACTAAATGACTACACGACGTTCAGTTCAGTTTCAGTTCTTCAGTTTTTACATGCTTCTTACAGCTCTTCAGTCTTTAATTGGATGCCGGCGTTTAATGAACGGCCTAGGCGTCCAATTACCTGGCTAATTTAACCAAATGGCTGCGACATATACATGAGAAAATGGATTGTGCCCGTGTGAATTTTTTGAACAGCCACCTCTGCTTCTAAAGCCAATAAGTTCTCTGGATTGTTGGGTTCTTCTGTCGCGTGATTATTATCGCCATTATTCGAAAACTCCACAGAAGAAGAGAGAAAAACATTTAATCGAATGAGCTTCTATTTTTGTCACAAATTGTTAAAATTTAAGTAGTTAATCATCTATTCGACAGTTTCTAGTTTGTAGTTGAAATTAATATTATAATTCGAAACAAAGTTATAAAAGCGTGTCGCATTTTTTTTTGGAATCGCTTGTTTATAGCTTTGCGTACATTCATCGACCTTCCGAGGTTAATGACAGACGGCGGTGAAATTTTTTCGCCGAGACAACTGACATTTTTTTAGCCGCGAATGTTTTCGGTGTTTCCAGAGTCCGATGTGAATGGCTGGCCCGTGTGTGCTCAGATCGCGGAAATGAAACGAATATTGTTGGAGCCGCGCCAGCTCCGCGTGCTCTGGGTATAGAGTAAGGTCGTCTCGGTTCACTCGGTGAGCTGCGACCTCAGATCTGAGACGCCCACCTCGTCTGGGGTATCCCAAATACGCGCTAAATCACACAAAAAAGCAAGCGATCAAACAGACCCTCACCTAGTAGTGGACAAAGAGTTGGTACAAAGAGAGGTGGCCTTCGTACACAGTCCAGTGGGCGTGACACTGGCCTCTCATACCGGGGGTTCTGCTTTAAATTCCCGGTGAGAACAGTGAATGGACACCCACCGCATTCCCAGGACCGTTCTATGAGCGTCTATGAGCGGGAGCGAAAGCTCCCACGTCGGTCCATACGTCGCCAGGTTGACAATTTTTTACGCTAAAGGCCATCTCCGTGTCACGTCGTGTAAAGAGCGACGCGACTCGGAGAGGCCCGTAATCCATTCACTGTACCTCCTCCACATAACACACTTTATTAGAAATTATCAAAGAAAAGGAAAAGCATAAAATAAAGGTAAAATAACAAATCAATAAAATAACATTTAGCAAGCATAGAAATAGAAAGTTCATTTAAGAAATAACAATAGATCGTGGAAAGAGAGTAATTTGGGTGAGAATGAGGACAGTGAGGGGACGCCAGGGTAAAGGACACACTCCGTAATAGGGAAGGACAAAACAAGGATCACACTAAAAGTTCAAGTCCGAGCACCACGGGTCCATAGTCTACAGAGAAATCATCCACGGTGAGACCACAATACGTCTACGTGATTAACTCAAGCCTGGTAGTTCGCTACAGTCAGTGGGCCCCTTGGCCTGTTGTAGCTTAATAAAGAAACACTTGCGGCTGTCCTGCCGATATATAATATATAATTATCATGTTTCACTTCACATGTAAACACAAAAACAAAAAAACAAAACAAAAAAAAACACACACACATGTAAAAATCATGTATTACTCTATAATGACCTACTCTATAATCTTCATAAAAAAATTATTACATATAAAAAATATTGAAAAATAACTTGTCAAACAATATTGAAGGCAACCATGCCGTAAAACTGCTGTGCAGTTTGGCATGTGCATCAATGCAATGGTAATATGTATCAAAAAAAAAAAAAATCTGAAAAAAAATCGATGTACGATTCTTCTGCAAAACTTTCTCTATTTTATATTTTTGTCTAAACTAAAGTAAATGCGAATGGTAAGGCCCTAGCTAGAAGAGATTTGAAATAAAATGAATGCATAAAAGAAATGCAGATAATCAATATTTTTTATTGTTAACTAATTTTACAGGATCATTGTAACAAAATACACCAAATTGTCAACTTCTAACATATACATATGTACAAGAACTAAGTTTTAAATCTTTTTACAAACAATGTACATATATTATTTATTATGCTTTGTTGGGGTAATAATGCTTAAAGCTTTCTTCATTCACAATATATTTCAAGTCTAGCAATCTAACCATAAGGGCACTCGAACGTATCAAGATCTTAATCTATCAGATATCTATCTGATAAACCGCGCATTTGCATTTGCCGCATCTGGTGCGTTGTTTTATATCGGCAATCCCTGGTATGCGGTCCTATTTCAGCAAATCTGATTATCGTCCTTACTAATTCAGCTTTTTGATCATCCCTCAGTACGGATTTACGACCCAGCGATTCATTCGAATTGCCATTTGTGATACGGTTTCTATGTGTTCTTTTGAGGATCTTGTACTTGTATGCGTACTTAGTATACATGGCTGCCACCAGGTCTTCTTTTGATTAGAACATTATTTTGGAAGGCTTTGTCGAACTCACTGTAAAATGAAGCCCAACTCATTTTTTATAAATATGAATGCACTCATAAAATCTCATGACGATATACAGGATCTGGTGCTTCTCTGGATGTCTCGCAATATGGCCAATATATAGTAATATTTTTATGGGTTTATTTTTCCTTTCCTTTCCTCAAATGCTTCAAGTCGCTTCAGCATTGTTCAGTTTCAGAGAGTGTCCACGATTCCATTTCAGAGAGAAATACATTGAACACAGCATCGTATCATTCTCATTCGCAAATTTAAGTTTAGTTCACGACTGCAAAATACCTTTTTCATTCTGGAGAGTGCAGCTCGGGCTTGCTGTGAACGACATTTAATTTCCATAGAAGGGTCCCAGTTTTCGTTTAATCTGCATCTCAGCTAGGCGATTTTATCTACTTCTTCTGGTCTAATTCTATCTATGCACAGGCCACCATCATCTGTTTTGTTTTATTTGCTTCTTCTTCATTGGCTCTACAGCTCATGTCGAGCCTTGGCCTCCATCAGTCCTCGTCTCCAACTTCTCCCGTCTCCCGCTGCGGTCCTCCAGTCTGTCACCCGCAGTATTTGATCCGCATCCCTTCTGACCTCGTCTTCCCGTCGCAGTCTAGGTCAACGGACTCTTCTTCTTCCAGCCGGATGTCCCTCGAGATCCTCCTGGGCATCCGCGACGACGGCATTCTCTGCACATGCCCCGCCCATTCCAGCCTACTCAGTCGAGTGTGTACAGAGAGCTTGAGAGCCTTGAAAATGTTATATAACTCTGTAACTCTAATTTTAAAAAATCTTCTACTCGTAAATTATATTTTTCAAGCGCTGCTTTTCCTGACTACATTTTGACTACTTAAGCCTTTTATATTCATAAACAACTTGGATACATAAAGATATTATAGTTTTGTGGGCAACATATTTGGTAGAGGGGGGGGGGGGTTGCTCCCGCGGGGCGCAGTCCATAATTATTCAACGTCGTTTATTATCCGAGTAACGTCTCGTGTTTTCGTTCGCTATTGGCTAACCTCGACAATAATATCAACAGCGCTTTTTTAATTGTCAAAGTCCTTGTAAAAAGTTAATCAGCCATCATATGTCATTTGATAAATGACACGCTCTAAATACTGTGAAATCATCTGCATGCTTTGTTATCAATTATAACAATATGTATCTGGTTCAGCCCATTTGTAGATTAATATTAAATTATTTTTATTATACATCCGGGCCCTATTGGTGGTTTCACGTTATTAATTATTTACAAGTCATCCTTGAAATTATTACTTTGTTTAAGGGCTTTTGCTTTTTGTTTTCCTCAATTACGGGGGTTTTCATTTTTTCAGTGATAATTTCGATAAGATATTCTTTCAATAAGATAAGTACCTACCTATATTGGTGGGGGGTGTGGTGGGCAGGGGAAATGTGCCTATAATAGTCGAAGGGTCCTAAAGAACAACTGTGCAAATTTGGTTTACGTCGCTATTATAGTGATATATGTATTAAATTGTTATTATTTTCCAATATATTTTTGAATGACTCTTTATTTTTCGTAATTTTCATTCAAAATATAAATTTGCTAATAACATTTATGGTGCTTTGGTGGCTAAAGCATTACTTTAATTTACATAACAAGTACATATTACAAAAACCTTCACATTGTCACAGCTTCACGGTGGTAGGATCCAAATGAAACATTATAAATTACATAAATAGAGACACTGGACAATTTATAGAAAATGCTTTCTCTCGAACCTTATGCTTTCGCGTATTCTAGGTGTTTCCAACTTATTTTAAAACGTGCAGTGTAAAGAAATCCTCAATTTTGTGAAGTTTTTTTAATAGAGATGCGAACACGGAGTAGTGTCGCATCAATATTCTTACTATTTTCAAACTTGCCGGTGTCCTGGAATGTGGCTCGAACCACCAACCACCAGATTACCAGGCGAGCGTTATGAACATTAACCAATAAACTACTAATTTTTTTCTACTCATTTCGCTTTGCTTCAAGAGTCTTGCGACAATACGTTTTTTAAATAATACATTGAATCAAACCCTAAACGTAAGTCGACCTCTTTCATGTTTATATCGCTCAAACGTTTATTCCGTGATTTTTTGCGGTATTTTCACGTGTTTTATCATCTAGACTGTTGACACTCGACAATATCGTACTAAGTCGCTAGTTTTATTACCCAAATCCCAGGCTAGATTATATCATGAAAAGCTTAGGAAATGAACAAACTGCTAACATGTTTTATATGCGTTCTCAGTTGCTACACTGTACAGCCGTAGATTGCTGTGTTTATTGCGTCATTGTTCATTTCCCGCGAGACAATAAATGTTTCGATTGATTAATTTATGAATTTTAAGTCTAATAATTGACGTTGTTGTGATCTTCATAAAGTTTGAATTTTCGAATCCATTATCACATTTTGTACAGAAGTATATTTTTAAAGAGATTTTTTCTTATTTTCTCAAAGATGGCTTTGTGTCAAATTTTTTTTGTTGTTGCAATTGATGCTGAGTGGGCGATGCAATGTCTGTCGGAATGACGCGGAGGATTGAGTGAAAATGAGAAAATCACAAAAATAAGTTTCACTCGTCTGTCAGTAAAGAATATTTGACCCACTTCATGAACAACAATCGCTCTGAAATTTTGCGGAGAGACGTATTCCTGATGACAATTCAATAATCATTTATTAATTTCATAAAATGTGTTTTTTTTTTCAATAAATTTAACACTTTTGTAATAGATAGATGTAAACGAATCACGTGTTTTGACATTTCCAACTGGTTTTTGTAACTGAATCTAATGTTCAAAACTTAAACTAAGAATGTTCTTAGGTTTTCACAGTCACTCGGAATCTTCAGGTTTGTGCCCGAAAGGTCGTAACAACATGGCATAATACCCCAGAAAACACAAACCTGAAATTTTTTAACTAATCGTATAAGAATAGAAAATCTGGCTTACCAATAAGGCAAACCATCTGTATTCGTTTGTTAGTTTTCTATTGATAAGGCATATTCTCCCTTATTATCAGGATAACAAGATTGTTATAATTGTTAACCCAGTACAAAATATACGGTACATACTTAATTAGGTTTTTTGCGGAAAGCGGAAAATTTCAATGAGAAATGTCAAGACATGTGTCAAATGTCAATATTACTTTCACTTTACGGAAATTTTGATTTTAATGCTATCTACTACATCTAATAATATCAAAAAACAAAGAAATTGTATCACCATTTTTTTTAAAAATTAGTTATTTCTTTTATTATTGATGGATTTGTCGTCGAATTGTAGAGAGAGTACAATTTAATTGAAATTATACTATAGTACATTATTTCTTAATTGAAATACAGTACAAAACTGAATTTATCAAAAGTTTAATGAGTTTTTTTTATCAACATTTTGGCGAATACGCTGTGTTTGGTCCGCTGTTGACTTTGCCATTAATGACTTGATGTAAAGTGGAAAGGTATTCCAGAGGGGGTTTAAAAAATATTTTCAAGTCGGCATAAGATTGCTGGAAATGCTGCCGATTGAAAAGACTTCGAAGAAAGGATTTCTGGAAAACCGTAAAGTCGCGATACGAAGGGTAGCGGATGGGAGGGGAGGTTATCCGCCCAGTTGCGTCGCGCCGGGATCTACCCCAGAGGTAGCAAGTAGGGTTGCCACCTTTTTTTGTGCAAATAAAGGACATTGGTTATTAAAGGTAGAAAAAAAAGTACATTGTGTCAAAATAAAGTACGATTTATTTTCTTTTTAATTTTGCTTAAAAACATACTTTTCATTACTTTTAGCAACTTTTAACATATAATTATCACTACTAAACAACAGCACAGCATGTTTGCAGTCTATATTATTAAATTAAAATAAATAAGTCATTCATTTTTATCGGATTCAGGACGCTTTGTTTCTTTCGTCTCGCCATTTGCTGTTCATCACAGAAAAAACTCTATAAAACCAATTAATCGTATTTTAACTGCACTCAATCCGCCTTACACAAAACAAACAAGAATTTTTTACAATGACGTTGACTATGGTTAGGTTGCATTAAAAAACGAGCGTTTATAATGTGGCGAGCGCCACAGGGTATATCGTCAATTATCGAACTTATTCGGCAACAATCGATAACGTCATCGACCCCGGTAACTCTCTCGTTCCGCTTTACGCAAAAATTTCTACGATTAACTTTTTTTTGTATGCTATAAGTAAAATGAATCCCAGTGAAATGAAATCATGCGAAATAAAGTATTTTCGCGTACTTTATTGTTCTCATAAAGTATTGAGTATAATTACCCGAAATACTTTATAATAAAATACGGGTGGCAACCCTAGTAACAATTAATATTTCATCAGAAGGCTATTTTTTAATGTAAGTTTCCTAGTAGGATCTCCACAAACACTTCAGTTATATAACACTAACTAATATCAATATTAATAACGAGAAACCTTCCTACTAAGTGATTTGTACATGCACAAAACTAAAGTAATTATGAACTAACAATGAAGAATTCAAAATTCCATTTTTTATTATAAAAAATTAAGTAAAATGTAACAGAAATGTGAAAGAATCATTGAAATATCTCTACAAATTAAAATTTTGAGGGACTTTAAAGTTGCGCTGGCAAAAATAATTTCGTTTCATGCGACGGTCCTGCGTGTGACGTCACTTGATCCGGACAACGCGGGTCGTATTCGCTTAGTGCCTGAGGTGGACGATCTCGATTAGGTCAAATGACGTCACAGACGGTACAAGCAATAAATACATAATTAAATAATCTAAGAATCTTCTTAGGTTTTCACGGCCACTCAGAATCTTCTGGTTTGTGTCTTCTGGGGTATTATGCCGTGTTATTACGACCTTTCTGGCCTTGATGGACCCTGTAATGGGATCCGAAACGTCGGTCAGAAAGGTCGTAATAACACGGCATAATATCCCAGAAGACACAAACCAGAAGATTAAATAATCTATTAATGAGACTGTAATTTACTTAGAAATTGGGTGATTTTCTACAAGGGGGTGACTATGATTTTTTATTTTTTTAATGGCACTTATTAAGGTACACATTAAACTATAATTTTATTAGAGAATTAAAAAATAATTGCCGCGTCATGTCCATTCCCGTGGAGCTCCTCCGCCGAGACTGAGCTGCAAGATTTCCCGGTGCACGTTTATCTGACACGAAGGTCATGTTCTTTATACAGATATAAAATATTTTATTATTATCTTCATGCGAAAAATGCAGTTAGAGCTTGCCGATATGCGCGAAATTATTTCCCGATTTCAAGGATCCGAATTTTCATTGAGTTTGCAACCCAGGTAAATAAATAGTTTACGAGATTATCTATTTTTATCTACGTGCAGCCCGCCATCATCCATTTTGTTTTGTTTGCTAATTAATTCATGTATTTTGTGTTACTTGCCTTTAGTTAGTATCCATTCCGCCTATTTGCCAACCCTGATCTACCTCAACCCTTTGCGAGAATGTTAAGGCTCTTATCTCAGGTAGTAAGTAAGCATACATGTTCCAACCCTGTAAATTATTATTTTTCTTATCTCATATGTCTTGTTTAATATTCAAGATTTATTTCTTCGAGATACATTTCAGAAAGTTTTCTACAACATTTTGAATTTTTCTGGGGTATGAACAGAGCTCTGGCAAGCTCTTGGTGTTAATTCTGAAAATATGTGTAATAAAATAATCGTTATTTCTGTTATGTAACCACCGACTGACATTGAAATGACATCAAACAAACTGATATTGAGATGACATGAAACCAACTTCAACGAATTAGGGTGTGGTACTTGGTGAATGAGATTATGTTTTAAATAAACCATCAATATTTATATATAGGTCAACCGCTGAGAACTTTGGTATGACTCGTTTTATTATGCTATGATCGGTATTCTTCTTTTACGTGGAGCCGATGGTAGTGCAAATGAGAGAGTAATATGTATTAAGAATTATTTTTGCATGAGTCATACAAAACCTTTCGGCGGTTGAACTATATTGATGTTGCAAATTTTCAGAATGTGGTGGATCCGAAATTTTCTATTGCTGGTTCACTCTGCTTAGAATAAATATATATCTCATTAAAAAGTAAGGAATGTGGATCAAAATTAGACGATAATATATGTAAGAAATGCTCCTAAGTTTTCCCATACCTTTCAGTATCTTCTGGAGAAAATATTTCGGGCTATTCTGGCGCGTGTGTACGACCTTTCTAGCCGACCCTTCGGATCCCATTGCAGGACCCATTAACAGGGCTGATGATGGACCGTGATAGAGGTGATCACTGCAGAATTTCCCAGTAAAGTAATAATAATAACAATAATAGCCCTTATTCAGATATCAACATGTTTGTGAACAGTTAGGCTGTCACACCATGGCAGTTCCATCTGTATGCCTTTTGGCAAAGGCCTCCTCCAATTTCCTCCATTCCACCCTATCTTTTGCTATTCTGGTCCACGCGCCACCTGCTGTAGCCTTGATCTCATCCACCCATCTTCTAGAAGGCCGGCCTCGTTTCCTTTTCTTGTCTCTTGTGAACCAATAGATTATTGTTTTTGACCATTTCTCTCTTCCCCTGATTGTATGTCCAGTCCATTTCCATTTAAGCCTTCTGATGGATACATTAACATTCTTCGTTTTTGTTTGTTCTTTGATTACTGAATTCCTTATTCTATCTGAGTTTTTTCCCCAACATACTTCTCTCCATAGCATTTTGGCAAGATTCTAGCTTTCTTTCGTGGGCTTTAGTGATCGCCCAGGTTTGACAGCCGTAAGTGTAGGACAGGCAGAATGCAGGTATCGAAGAGTTTCCTTTTGATGTCTATGCTCATATCTCTGTTCTTCATGATTTCCTTTAGACTCCAATATTGCTTCCACGCATTTCCTATTCGTCTATCTATTAAATGTACCTACATTATCTTCCAGTAAAGTAACTAAAAGATACTCGATCGTTCCGCTCAATTTCGCGCGTAAGTACTCACTCGCGCCGTATATCTGTCGCTTGTTTTTCGTCTCTGGTCAACTCTCACAAGCCACACTGAAACGCCGCCGCACGGTTCGCTTTTAACTGTGTATTCGCGGAAACGTCACAACAACTCTGCTTGTGAGCGCGCCGTCGTTGCTTTTACACATAAATTTTGGTTTCAATAATGTTCGACTTGTTTCTCCATGTTTCTATTGTTTTATAGTTCCAGTTGATTCTAGATTCATGTGGACCGTTTGAGAGATTTCGATAATGCGTTTGCCATTGTTTCAGGCTCTCGTGGGCAGTAATTTTGTTAGACTAGTATTTTTTGTCGCTGCTACATGATTTAAAATCGTTGTCTTCAAAGTAAATATCTTCTGTTAATTCTTTAACTTTCCGTTTTCGTAAATTTTAGTGTCGTGATTTTTTTATTATTAATTACTGTTTTAAGAAATATATTATGTTCAGTCAAGCTATTCCTATTTTCATAGCACAAGCGCTTCATTTGAAAGCAGTCAGAATATTGATGTGACATGTTTTCCGTGTACACATCTCTATTAAAAAAATAATTGCAAAATTATTAAAGATTTTTTTTCATATTGCAGTTTATGCAATTTGGAGTAGTTACGTCAAAGAAATAAATTACTTGATCTAAGAAGTTTCTGAAGTCTTATAATTAATTTTCTTTGGAAAATTGATTTTCCTTCTATTGTGAAGTTTTCTGAGAATGTTTTCTAGCAGCTTGCTGACGAACAAACTCCGACAAGGAAACCCAAGAACTCTTAAACTGGACGCGTTACCTGTGACTCCAATTGCAGCTGCAATTGCGGCTAATGTTACTTACTGCCTTACTGCACACGAGTCGGTAAGGTTTGGATATTATGACATTTGAGTTCGGGGAATTTTGGTAGATAACAGGTAATACAGGTACAAAAAATCTGTAAGTAAAGCGTTGCAATATAAGGTATCGGGTAATATTGTTAAATAGTGACGCGAAATTTGTTACTATAAAGTAAATGACGTGATTTTTTATAGAGCTTCAAAGCGTCCGGCGGAAGAAATGACCCGCGAAAAGCGTCTGGAAATGATTAATATGGGAATATTTTGAGTTTGTCCAAATTTTACAACGAACACGGTACTGGATTTTATCCCAGGGGGACATCATTGAGTCATATTACAGATGTCTTATGGGAAAGTAGGTATTAAAGTGTCTGACCCAGAGACTACCTATTTTCCCATAAAAAATTATAATTTCGTCTCTATGAGACATCTATAATATATCTTGATTAATATGAGTGTATACTATTGTCCCGTTAAACACGTTAAAAAATCAGGTTTATTATTTTTACGTTTTTCTTACTCATTTTTTTGTACCTGTATTACCTGTTATCTGCCAAAAAACCACGACCTTAAATGTCACAATATCCAAACCTTCATTCCTTCCATAGTGTACATCTACAGAAAATACTTCAGCTGTGATACTATAACGTCTGGCGGTCGCTGGCTCTTAGTATACTACTTTTTGGGACCTGTGCAAAACAAAGCGTTCGCTCACCCCTCTCAATACTCCCTGAACCTCGGGCAATGCCGGGCACGGATCAATGTAAGTGACAAACATAACCTACGTAAATTGTTTTTCGCAGTCAAAACATCAAAATGCGACGCATTTTTGAACACTGCCCGCTGCCGATTTAAACCGGCCTTACACAACGCGCCGAAGAAAAGTTTCCGCTCGATCCGCTCATTGGGAAGCGTCTCGGACCGCGGCGGGGTCAACTGGGATTAATTGTCCCGCGCTGGCGCTGGGAGCTGGGAGCTGGAGATGGGAGATGCGCGGTCACGTGCGCCCGCCCACGTGCCGCGCTGTTGCCACGCAGATCCATCAATCTGCCGCCGATTGGTCGCGCGTAGCGAAGGGAAAAACTACATTTCAAAATGAAGACTACAACACACACGCGTTCGCCAGTTTGAAGACTACAAAGTATGCTCTACATTTGTGGTAAAAACTACACGAAGTGAACTAATTGTAGTACTACAAAATTGTAGTACTAATGAAGTGAAGTGATGAAGTAATTGTAGTATCAATGAAATGAAGGTAGGGGTAGGGCAGAGAGCCATACTCTTCTGTCCTGACATATAACTTTCGCTTCATCTACATTCATACATCTTCGCATGCAAGCTCGACGGTTGTTCAGGCTTCTAAAAGGACCATCTATCTGGTTAATCTGGTCATGCCACGTCTTCCGTGGTTGCCCTCTCTTTCTGGCGCGTTCAACACTGCACTAGTGAAGTAATTATATTTTTTCCCAAATAAAAATATCGTGACTAAAAAAAAAGAAATTTCAGTTTCCAGAAATTTCTTCGTTCGGTCTCAAAATTTTTCAAACCATAGAGGGGGGAGGTTGTTTCAGTTTCCAGAGATTTCTTCGTTCGGTTCCAAAAATTTTTCAACCCTTACTATTTGAATATGTGTTCGCACTTTTGATAACTTTGAAGTGTGTGTACTTTGTAGTGTTCGCTTTAAAACGAAGTGTACTTTTTGAAATATCTACTTTCAATGACTTTGAAGTGTGTGTAGTTTGTAGTGTATACTACGCTTCAAAGGCTGTGAAGTGTGCACTTCAATGTAATGTAGTACTACATTGTAGTAGTGAGTACAGAGCGGACCCATCACTAGTCACGCGGCGGTCGCTCAGCCGGCTAACCTACCCGACTCTGGATCCGCGTGACGCATCTGGATCGAGATTAGAATGCCTCTGTTTGGGAATTTCTGATTAATCATACACGACAGGGCCGGCCCGATGCTCTTCAAACATGGCGTATTTTTTTGCGGTCTTTTTCTTTTCGGGTAGAGGATTGTCGATTTTCCCGAGGTTCCCGAATGATCCAATATCAACTGTTTACAGTTGACTTTATAAACTCGGCCAACTGACGCGTACCGACCTATGCCGCCAGTACCGAGACGAGAGAGAAATCTCTGTAGGTACACTCTGATATACTATATGCCTGTTGTATGCCTATTATGCTTATTTGAAGAGCTATCGCTATGCTGAACAGCATCACTTTAGATATTGATCTTTTCCATAACGCTAGTGTGGAAAATCTTTGGTCGGTAGAGTGAGGAATGAACAAATTAAAAGTGAATGTAATTCTGGCTGTAGTGTGGTAGATAGAAGAATAAAGAAAGGAGTGCTGAGATGGTTTGGTTCTCTACATACTTATGTAGCATTTCATACCACAATACATAAACCACCAATCTAGGCCATACATACACACGCATACGTGTTAAGAATGCCGCATAAGCAGATCGAGGCACGAGCAGGGTACACGAGCCGTCTACAGGCATTGCACCGTCAGCAATTCCGACGAATCTCTTCAAGAAAGTTATTTGTTCGGAAAACTGTATAAAAAGCAGCAAACGCCCTCTACGGACATGTTAGTCTTCCAGGACCTCCCGGCGTAGGCCGGAGGCTCTCGCCCCTCGAGTATCTATCATTGTCTTTGTAATCGTACTTATGTATAACTTGTAACTGTTTTATCGAGATAGTAAAATCATCAAGCATTCTACGACTTTGGAGAATCCCGTCACATGACGGGTGGTGAACCCTTAAACGCAAATCCGTCACGCTCATCATCCTCAACCAAACATACATACCGCACACGTAGATCTAAACTAAGACAACTCAAAAAATTGTGAATTTTGAGTTATCCTTGTATTCGAATGCTCGGTGATCGTACGCAACTATCTAACATCGTCTCCTGAAAAATGACTTTTTTTGAGTTGTCTCAGTTTAGATTTAGGTGTGCGATATATACAGTCGAATCTGCAAAAATTCGATTTTCGTTTTAGTATCTTAAATTATACACTTTACTCTGCACATTCGGTTAAAAATGTTTAATTTTTCTTTATATTTGGCGTTTTTGATACGAACATTAATTTTTTCTTTAAAATGGTCCGAAAATGCACAGTAAATTGGATAGTTTAAGATGGTAAAACGAAAATCGAATTTTTGCAGATTCGACAATATACGTTGGGACCGTCGAAACGTAAATCATGAAGAATTGCTTTCAGCCAACGACACTAGTGTGTGCATTCTGGCGGTCTGCTGTTTAGCGTGATGCATACAATTATATAATGCTCGCGACATTTGTATATATGCATATGTGACTATTCCTTTTTATCGGCGCTCGTTCCAGGAAATTGCATTTTTGTACTCGGCTTGTATCTATGCGTGCTTTTATTATATAGCGATATGGAGTGTTTTGATTAAAATGACCGATGACTAATTGAAATCATGCCGCGGAATCGGAAAGATGCCGCGTCGGTACATTTTAAAAAATTATTCTGGATTGCCAAACGGCATTTTGTTTCTACGCAATGATGATTAATTAATTTGCAATAATTGTTAATTTTCTCCTTTTTCTTTTTTGTAATTCTTCGGTCCTGATCATGGACTTGCAGTTGGATATTTCAGATGATGGCATCCTTGGTCTCAGTCCCTTCTATGTGAAGATTCGAAACCTAGGCTGTGGAATCGTAAGAATGTATCGACAATTCCAAGGAATTTTTTTGCGAGCGAAACAAAGAAACACTCTTCACGCACAGTTCTCAGAAGCAGAACGCATCATCAGCCCAGCTGCATGCTGTAGGCAGATAACGCGACATAAATCTCGAAAAGTGACTGTTCGTATAAATGTATCCGTTGCGCACATGCATCCGGTATCGATGATTCGCTCTTGTCCCAGACTTGGAAGCGTGCATATTTATTACTTTATAAAGTACACATGAAGCATGTATGTATATTCTTGTTCTCTACCTTTTATCCTAATGGGTGGGGGTCCCTGCAACGCATAGATTGTTCCAACTTTTCCTATCTTGGGCTTAGCTCTCCTCGTCAGATCAATTTAGTTGCAACCTGGCTTCGCCTGTTTCCGCCAGCTCCTCCTAGGACGCCCCCTTGGTCTTCTGCCTTCTGGTCTTGCCTGGAATATCCGCTCTGGTAGTCTATCTGCCGGCATCCGCAAGATATGTCCCCGCCACCCTAACTGTGATTTCTCGATAAACGTCAATAAGGGTTCTACTTCGAGACATTCTCTTATTTGAGTATTTCTGATTTTTTCCCTTCTGGTAACTCCTACTGTTCGTCGTAGAAATCTTATCTCGGCCGAACCGATCAACCATTGCATTCTACGTTTAGTTAACGGGCATCGGAAACAGTGTTTTAAAAAAAGATTGAAAACGCACCTTTTTGTGAAATAATTTTCATAAGTTAGCAATTAAATTTTAAATAGTACTACTGTAATACTATACAGATTTTGTCTTAAATGAGCGCCCTTGAGGTGATTTTTTTTACGAAAATGGCGCATTATAAATTATCCATTATTATTATATAAATGTACGGAATGAAATACGCGAAATACTGGAATATCTAAAAAACTAATCTATTTAATCATTTTTGCGGGTCGTCAATATACAATGTGATGACAACCGACATCCGTTGAACTGATAAGGCGTTCTTCGCATAAAATTACACGACGATAATTTAACTAAAAACGTTTTTTTTTACATCGACCTCATAAAAGACTGCCTATGAATCGGCTCTAGTCAATCTACTACTCCAATCTCCTTCGCTCTTTTCCACCATTTCTTCTCCCGCACTACGCGCATCGACGATAATTTAACCAAAAACGTTTTTTTTTACATCGACCTCATAAAAGACTGCCTATGAATCGGCTCTAGTCAATCTACTACTCCAATCTCCTTCGCTCTTTTCCACCATTTCTTCTCCCGCACTACGCGCATCTTCCGCCGCGTCTCTTCGGTCGCGGAACGCCGCTACATTTCTTTTCATACAAATGCGCTTATCAAACACACTACGCGTATGATTGGTTGACCCATTTGCTTCGCCGATTTTACGCAACGGAAAAGACGCGGCGGAAGATACGCGCATTGTGGCGCCGGCCTTAGTCTACGTATGTGGGGTATAAAAGCAAAATAGATGTTATCCGAAATAAGCCTATAAAATGATAAGAAACAAGATTTAGGAAAGGATGGATACATAAAATTAATTTTATTGGATATTGCTGCCTTTGCTTTTTTATTCCACTAAAAAGTCCAATAAAGAATTAAAAAATATTTTGAATGGAGTCACCGCGGATTAATAATTAAAAATGTACTGAATTCTTGGTTTTATTTATCCATCCCTTCCAAAATCATGTTTCCTGTAAAGTTATATGCTATGTTTCCTATAATATCTCGAATTCAGTACGTAATAAATTAGTAATCCTCGATGATTGTATTAATTTTTTTTGTTGACTTTGCTGCCTTTGCTTTTATACCCCACATGTCTAACGACGTTTAACTCATTTTTCCCAATTTCAATAGAGATGACAGTTACAAACTACCAAGTATTTGGCGCCCTGTTCTTACGACATTGATTCAACCCTTGAGAGACGTCGCAGTAAAGTAACTAGTACATATTGTACACTGGCGACCTCTATTGTAGAAGAGTGAATACTCCACAACAAAGTGCATATAATTTACGCCCTCGAAAGCAGTAATCAGTCCGCCCTCTACCTCCGCGGGTAAAGGTCGTAATAACAATCTTAACTCTTTAATGTCTAACGATGATACGGGAGTGTGTTGGTTTGAAATCAGACGCAATTTTCATCACAAACAATACTTTAAAAATTACGACACCCAGTTATTCCGCTGTTTAATTGCGTTAATTATTTTCACTGCTGTTTTGAGCTGATTGGTAGCCGCCCTCGTGAGAAATTTATTGTCCCAGCGATTGCCAATGCGGACGGCATTTGATGGTACTAATCATTGTTGACTTGACTCTTTCCAAGAATCGCCTTTATGCTCATGATCTCTGGCTAAGCATTGTTATCCTTTTACTGTTATTTCAAAGATTATTTTATTCGTTTCAAGAGGGTGATATCAGTTGGTTGTTATAATGAAAATAAAAAATATATATTATTTAAATAAATTATTATTTTTCGCAGGGTTCGAGGATATATATCACGATACATATCAAGATATTTATGGCTTGATTTTTATTTTTGATATATATCAAAAAAATTCAATAAATTCATAGATGGCGCTAGTTGTATTTTAAAAAGTGCTACGGCTGTTTTTTTGATATACGCTGTATAACGACATCGTAAATAAAAAGTAAGTATCTATAATCTAGGCAATTAAAATCGCGATTAAGTGATTTATATTCGATACTAAAGATGATTGGTAAAAGACAATCTTGATGCTTTAGTGGTTAAGACGCTCTCATAGTCATCTAGTTAGTGGTCGGGGTTTCGAGCTTCGTTCCAGGAGACCACATAGCTAGGTCCCATTTTCATTGCACTGGCGTTTCAATTCCGTTCTCAACACTGATTTAATTTCATTATTAATAGACACCTTAACTACAAAACTATACAATATATTGCCGTGGAAATGAAAATTACGATAAATGAAACAATTTAGTTGTTGATAGCTTGTTTGCGTAGTGGTCATGACGCTTGCTCGGTGATCTGGTGGAAAATAGAAAGAATATTGATGAGACATGTATACCGTGTTCGCATCTCTTTTTAAAACACGAAACAACAAGAAACTAATTAAGCAATGGATTAGACAAGACAATAAAAAATAAAATAACGGCACGCAATACATAAAAGGTAATAAACGAGAAATGAGCACTCAGTAGCAAAAGCTACAAGTTTGCTTAAAAAAGCTCTTAAAACTCCACCTCGATGCAGGACTCCTAGTGATTAGGTAGTATCAGCATTTAATATAATAATCAAAAAATATTAAAATTGCTGCAAAGCGGTTTTGACTTCGTGATGAAAACAGTATAATTGCCGAAGTTATTATCTTGTTCAAGAAGTATATTTCATACCATTATTTTTAAAATCACACTCTGAAAATAACGGTATGAATGAATCATCCGATTTTTATCATATGGATACACCATTTTTTTAGGTACGACTTTTTAAACATTTACATATCCCATGTTGATACTTTTGAAAAATGTTTGTTGTGTTTCCTCAATTTTGTGCGATGTATTCTCTATAGATAACGAACTAGACGAGGGCTCCAAGTGCCGACCAAAGAAAAAACAAATTGAATGGTTTCAAGAATTAATGCGACATCGGTTTCTATTAAAAAGATTGGAAGCGGTTTTTCCTTAAAACATTATTGTGGCTTATTAGCAACGGCTAACTATTATTTTACTGTGCATATTGTTATATAAGATGAGATCATTCTTACTGAGCAATGATCCGATTGAATTCAATAAATGATTTATGAATGTGGTTTCTACAATTTCTACAGTTTACAGATACAGCTGAACATCGAAAATTCTTTCCCCTTATATTAAACTAATGTATATATACAAAATAACAATAGTCTATTTGCAAAGTATAACAATATTTTTGTATTCGACTTTATTTAAAATTTGAAAAATAAAACAAGTGAAATTGCGAATACGCCTACACTGTCATTTGTTTTAGTTAATATTAAATTGTACATTTAATTGTTGAATTTTTTGAATTTTGTCGAATACTGATCGGAGAAAAAAATTATTTTATTTAAGGGGTCACCACCAATATTTAAATACTGGGGTATCTAAATATTGGAATATATATATATATATATATAGTATCTGTATCTATAATATATATAATACTCGGGAAGCAGAGAATAAAAAGAAGAATTTGGAATATACTTACAAGATTTATTACGAATACACAGATTTTTAGGACTAGTTATAAAACACTGGATGAACGAGGTCTACGAGGAGAGTGTTAGAAATCGCGTCTCTCCCTCTATTTATAGATATTTGCGAATGCTTCCAGAATATTCTCCCAAAAAAGGTATAGGGCTGTGCTGTCTTCGGCTTCCGACATGATCAATATCTTTCGATGAGAATATCGAAAAATATCGATCCAAGCCTCAGACTACAAGATCAGTCAAAGGATGTAGAGATCAGAGTTAATACATTTATTTCAACTTCCTTATGGGCTTTTATTCTATGCATGACTATACATTAAATTAATCAAAAATATAACTTTTATTTAAACACACAGCGATTTAACTACTGTAATCAATAACACCACTGTCTGTCTGTCCGTCCGTAACTTCGTGTAACGCCAGTCATTTCGTTAGAATTCACGGCTTAAAAAACAAAATTAAACGGCCGGAGAAGGGGCTTGAACCCCGGGCCAGCAAACCCGAACCGGCCGCTCTACGCATATTGCTACGGCCGCCTCTCCGTGGACCGCCAGAAAGATACTATAAATATATACTGGGGATTAGCAAAGATGCGAATCAATGTTCCGTCATTTTTGACGGGTTACAGCTAGACTTTAAATAAAATATTACTTTGTTTCACAGCACTTTATTGAGTTATTACCAACTGGTTTCAGCTCACAGCCGAGCCTTCATCAGGGTTGAATATCATGAAAAATTAATTTAAAAAAACGGAATTATGAAAAAAAAAATATTGAAAATACATTTAAGCATTGAACAGTGGAATTATTTCCACGGGTACATGTGTGGATAAACTTATGTAGTAATTTAAACTCACCATTGTTTACTATCATGTATGTACTTTTCAGCAATTAAATAATTAATGACACCTCTCATATAAGTAATCGTCATTTCTTGTTTGACAATAGCTTAAAATTCATTTCTGGAAGGTGTTTGATATGTAAACATTTCGACTGGGCATGTCTCAAATGACGCCACAGGCGCGTTTCGTGTTAATGTGATTATTGTCGATGTGCAACGGCTGATTGCATTGTTGCTGCATGACGCGACCCCGAAAAGAAAGTGCACCAACACGAGCCGCGGTCAGGTGTTGGCGCAACGCGAGACGTTTGCCAAATTATCGTATTCGCTAATTGCAAAGGGCACCTCAAGGAAACTTGCGGCTGCGCTGACATACTCAACTTGCGGTTACACGAAGCGTTTGTAAAATCAATGTCACCGTTAAATATTTTATTGAAAATGTTCTCGGGTGTTTACGGCCGTTCGGAATCTTTGAGTGTACTTTCCCGTGATGTGCTGCCGTGTATATCTGACTTCTCTGGCCGACGTTTCGGATCCCGTTGCGGGGTCCATCACCATAGCACACTTAAGTGAAGCCATGTGGGATTAATATTATTGGTGCAGGGTCGTACTTAAAATTTTGGAAAGATATCGTTTATTTCTCGTGAAGAAATCTTCCGAATATTTGGGCTGTTTTAATGTTTATTTATTGTCAGAACGATGTGCGAAGAACTCTAAGCGGTGGACGCCGACATTTCAAGAGTTTTTGACTGCACAGTTTGGAGAGATTATCGCGTACAAAATGTAAATAAATTAAAAGAGCTAGTCTACAATACTTTACAAGCAGACTCCTGCCTTGACTGAGGGTCGAAAATGTTTAAGCAACCATGGCCTATCAATAGTTATGGAGATATGTAATATCAAAGTTTGATTTATTTTTGACAAAACGTTGAGCTATCTATCATTACGGTTACTTATATCGGTTATGAAAAGTTGATAAGTTCATTCGTTTCAAAACAAGTAAAATGAAATAATAAAAACCTTACAGAATATAAAAATATATTTTTTATCAAGGCTTTTTTCATTTCACTTTACTTGTATTCAAAAGTTACTGTCGTGATAGTTCAATGTTTTGCAAGAAATATTGAAAAAAATGCAAACTTTGATATTGCATGTCTCTATAACTATTGAAATTAGGTCATGGTTGCCTAAACATTTTCGACTCATAATCAAGGCCATCTGTAAAGTATTGTGGAATAGATCTGTTACACCCTTTATAATATATAAAATTAAATGTTTGTCCATCACCCCCGCTTTCCCCTGACCAACCCATCCTCTCCATGATAAATCCGTACTATGTTATATTGTTTGCTATTCTTCATTAAGATAAATTTTTAATTCAAATGCTGTTATAACTATACTTGAGTTAATTAGCATTGCTCGATATTAGTATCAGTAATTCTCATCAACACATGAAGGTATAAACAAACATGCGCATATATTATTTTGGTATTAATTTGTAAAACAATATTACGTTCACCGACAAACTTTTCTCCTTCCAATTTACCCGTTAATACCTCTCCTCCACCCTTCACCAGTAACTCCGCCTCCTCCTTCTGTCAGTATCTTATTACTTTTAATTGCACTACCACCTATGTTTGTATGTTTGTTTGTTTGGTTGTTTGTTTATATCATCACCTGTCGATAAGAGTTTATAAGCACTACTTTAATGTACAAATCATCCGTAACTAACAACATTACGAAACTCTACAAGGATGACGCTGATCCTACCATTAGTATATGAATGCCATCAGAATTTTGAAAAGTTACCCTACAGGACTCCGCGCAGAACATTGCATCATTTTGATCGACACAGAGGTCGCTCATTGCCTTACTGAATACTGTTGAGACTTGGAACGTTTTTCGGAAAAAACTGTGAGAATCCGCTGTAATCCGATGTGTTCCGAGTTTCTCTAAGAGTACTCTGTACCAATTTAACTAATGATCTCATTGTATTAGGTCCTTACATATGAAATTGGCGTTTTGCCGTACTGGCAAATTTGATCTCAAATATCTTCTCTTTGGTTAGGAATTCCAAATCCAAATTTATACAGCTATTTACTCATGTATTTGTGTTTTGAAAATTATAATTCATTTGTTTTTTCCTCAATTGTTTTTTTCTTTGCGTTCCTCAGTTTACAAAATGAAAAACTTGAAATATCGCGTTATTTACGAGTACGAGTTCCACCGTGGGACCAGTGCTGCAGAAACGGCTCGAAGGATTAATGATGTATATGGCGACGGTGCCGCAAAAGAAAACACAGTGCGTTTTTGGTTCCAACGTTTTCGTTCTGGAAATTTCGACCTGCAGAACAAGCCCCGTGGACGGCCGGAGACCAAAGTTGATAATGAAGAATTGAAGGCTATTGTGGAAGCGGATCCATCGCAAACCACATCCGAGTTAGCTGCAGGCTGCGGTATTAGTGATAAAACTGTTTT